>JADRCD010230072.1:40568-73872 GCA_019843815.1 Montemys delectorum | reverse complement strand
ACCATTCATTGAACTGAGTACACTGTCCCCAATGAAGGAGTTAGAGAAAGGTTCTATGGAGCTGAAGGGTTTGCAGCCCCTTAGGACGAACAACAATTACTAACTAGTACCCTCAGAGCTCCCAGGGACCCAACCACCAATCAAGGACTATACAGGGTGGGACTGAATGTTCTGGCAGTATGTGTATAGTAGAGGATTGCAAATTTGATCATCAATAGGAGAGGAGCTCGGCCTTGTGAAAGTTTTGTGCCCCAGTGTAGGGGAATGCCAGGGCCAATAAGTGGGAGAGGGTGGAGTGGCAGGCATGGGGAGGGGGGAGGCAAAAGAAGTTTGTTCTTGTTGTTTTTGTTTGTTTGTTTGTTGATTTTTGGAGGGGAACCTGGGAAAGGGAAAATTTACATGTAAATAAAGAAAATATCTAAAAAAAAAAAAAAAAGAGAGAAAGTAAGGAAGAGACTTGAACTCATTGGCACAGGGGGAAATTTCCTAAACAGAACTCCAGTGGTTCATACTCTAAGATCAAGAATTGATAAATGGGACCTCATGAAACTGGAAAGCTTCTGTAAGACAAAGTACATAGTCAATAAGACAAATGGACAACCTACAGATTGGGAAAAAATCTTCACTATCCCCATATACAATAAAGGGCTAATATCTAAAATAAAAAATAAAAATAAAAAACTCAGGAAGCTAACAACCAAAGACAAATCAAAACATGGGATATAGAACTAAACTGAGATTTCACAACAGAGGAATCTCAAATGGATGAGAAGCACCTAAAGATATATTCAAAGTTCTTAGTGATCAGAGAAATGCAAATCAAAAGGACCCTGAGATTCCACCTTACATCAGAATGGCTAAGATCAAAACTTCAGGTAACAAAAAAAGTTGGTGAGGGAATGAAATGTCCATCTTTTGGTCTTCCTTCTTCTTGAGTTTCTTGTGGTTTGTGGGTTGTTCTTCCTGTATTCCAAACTTCTGGGCTAATAACCACTTATCAGAGAGTGCATGCCATGTGTGTTCTTTTGTGATTGGGTTACCTCACTCAGGATGATATTCTCCAAATCCATCCATTTCCCTAAGAATTTCATAAATTCATTGTTTTTAATAGCTAAGTAGTACTCCATTGGGTAGATATACCAGAGTTTCTGTATCCATTCCTCTGTTGAGGGACATCTGGGTTGTTTCCAGAACATTTCATTCCTTCTTAAAAGGGGGAACCAAATACCCACAGAAGGAGTTGCAGAGATTAACTATGGAGCAGAGACTGAAGGAAGGACAAGTCAGCCTAAATATAGCTATCTCTTGAGAGGCTCTGACAGTATCTGACTAACACAGATGTAGAGGCTCACAGTCATCCATTGAACTGAGTACACGGTCCTCAATGAAGGAGTGAGAGAAAGGACCTATGGAGCTGAAGGTTTTGCAGTCCCTTAGGACAAACAACAATATGAACTAACTAGTACCCTCAGAGCTCCCAGGGACTCAACCACCAACCAAGGACTATACATGGTGGGACTGATTGTTCTGGCAGTATGTGTATAGTAGAGGATTGCAAATTCAATCATCAATAGGAGAAGAGGGCCTCGGCCCTGTGAAGGTTCTGTGCCCCAGTGTAGGGGAATGCCAGGGCCAATAAGTGGGAGAGGGTAGGGTGGCAGACATGGGGAGGGGGGAGGCAACAGGGGTTTGTTCTTGTTGGTTTTGTTTGTTTGTTTGTTTGTTTGTTGGAGGGGAAACTGGGAAAGAAGAAATTTACATGTAAATAAATGAAATATCTAATAAAAAAGTAAAAAAAAGTAATAAAATAAAAGTTGGTGAAGATGTGTAAATGAGGAACACGCCTACATTGCTGGTGGAATTGCAAACTGGTACAACGACTCTGGAAATCTGTCTGAAGTTTCCTTAGATATCTGGAAATATATGTACCTGAAGACCCAGGAATACCATTCTGAGGAATATACCCAAAAGGTATTCATAGCGGCCCTATTTGTGATAGCCAGAAGCTAGAAACAGCCTAGATGCCCCACAACAGGGGAATGGATATAGAAATGTTGTTAATTTACACAATAGAATACTACTCAGCTATTAAAAATGATAGCATCACAAATTTTGCAGGCAAATGAATGGAACTAGAAAACATCATCCTGAATGAGATAACTCAGACCCCAAAGGACATGCATGGTACGTACTCACTAATAAGTGTATATTATGCATAAAATTAAAATAAAATAAAAATAAAGTACAGACTATCTAAGATGTAGTCTACTGAACTAAAAAAAAAAGATGATCAAAAAGCTGAAGGACCCAAGTGAGGACTCCTCAGTCCCACTTTGGAGGGAGAAGATAGCAATCACAAGTGGAGAGTCAGGGACCTGGGAGGGAAAGTGGACAGGGTCACCTGGGGCTAGTGGTGGTGGGGAGGGTAACCTGATCTGCTATTGGGTGAGGGAACAGGACTGAAGCCCTGAGGCCCAGCAGAATGAATAAAAACAGACAACCTTCCAGAGGCAAGAGGTTGGGAGATGGGGATCCTTCATAATGCACCAGAGAACTGGGAGGTATGATACTCTCAGGACTCAAAAAGAGGAACCTTAGATGAAATGCCTTACAGTAGGGAGAGGGAACATACAAAGCCCATCTCCAGCAGGAAGACATGGCATCAAATGAGGGATGGGGCTACCATCCCACAGTCAAAACTCTGACTCGTGTTTGTTCCTGTCTGAAAGAGCTGCAGGGGTGGAAATGGAGAGGAGCTGAAGGAAAAGAAGGTCCAACAACAGACCCAAAGTGGAATCCAGCTCAAGGGGAGGTCCAAAGGCCTGATACTTATTACTGAGGCTATAGAGTGCTCACAAAAATGGACCTATCATGCCTGCACCCCAGAAGATTCAACATAGAGCTGATGCAAATATTTGCACCCAACCAATGGACAGAAGCTGCTCACCCTTGTGATTGAATTAAGGAAAGGCTGGAAGAAGATGGGGAGGAGGGAAACCTTATAGAACTATTAGTCTCAATTAACCTGAATCCCTGAGATCTCTCAGACACTGGACCACCATACCTGGCAGCATACATCAGCTGATATGAGGCCCCCAACACATATACAGCAGAGGACTGCAGGGTCTGGATTCAGCCAGAGAAGATGCACCTATCCCTCAAGAGACTGGAGGCCCCAGGAGTTTAGAGGTCTGGTGGGGCATGAGATGGGGGTGGGGACATTCTCGTGGAGACAGGGCCTGGGGAGGAGGTATGGGATTTAGAACAGCTGCAGGGTAGACTACGGTGGGGTTGAATAAAACCTGGAGTTTAAAACAATAAATAAATAAATAAATAAATAAATAACTGAAAAAAAGAAAAAGAAAAATAGTATATACTACTGATTTGTTTGTTAAGAATTTGTCACTTGAAATTGTATTTGTGGTTAGCCTACCTGCCTAACTATGCCAGAGCAGTCCAAGTAGTGCGGATCCTGTATGAATATTTATCTGCACAAGTCTGTATTCCATGTTTCGGCTCTGAAGGAAGCTTGTCTTCTTGTCTATCGTGACAATAAATTCTCCTTCAGCACTTCCTTTTTCCATCTTTGACCACTATATCAACTGGAACACACATGAAAAGCCACTGACGATTTAGACCTCATTTGGTCGCCTAGATCCTATTGACAGGTCTTTCAGGTTCCATGTAGCTATGTGGGCAACTCCTTGACCTTCTTTCCAATTTTGAGTACCTAGAAACTATTATTAGAGGTGTCTGGGGTTTCAATGAGTTTTATACCGTCTCTATTATATTTTCACTCTTATTCTTGTTATGCATCCTCAGTACTGCAGAGTAAATTCTAAAGTTCAAATACCAGTATCAGAAAGGTTGAATGAACTCCAGGTAAAAGATACTTGAGACAGGGATGGTCTAATTGTTTTCATTAAAATATTTAATGATTCTATTTAAATTTCACATCACTCACCCCATTTCATTCATTCCTTCATTTCTTTGTATCTACTCTCTACTATTGTAACTGTTCCCCCAAAGTAAACAACACTAACAAAACAATAAACAAAAAGTGTCGCTTTGTGGAAGCTGCAGTGTGTCACAGTATCTCATACAGTATAGCTTTTTGTCCAAAACACCTCCATTTGCAAATGTTCATTAGAATGGCTCATTGGTCTGGTTTGAGGTCTCTGGCTTCGAACACACTATCAACTCTAGATCTTCTCAAGGCTTCTTGCAAACAACTTGTTGTTGCACTGCACTATGGAGATCCCACAACTTTGGCTCTGCAAGACCTGTCTTTTCACAAATTCCAGCAGTTCATAGATGGATGTATGACGGGGTGGGCCAACTCAGAGTCCTGGATCTGGGCCTTGGAGAAAGTTCAGATGATCAGCCTTCCTGCTCATCTGTGACACCAGGGCTAGCCCTCCTGCTTTGTCCATATGAGAAGCAGGACCAGTTCTCTCATGCTCACTCTTCTCGGGCAGACTTACTGTGCTGAGTGCTGGCCCACACTTCTTTGTTGGCAGGGGTGTAGACCTCAGGTCCTGAGAGGGGGAGACCTGGCTCCACTCCTTATCAGCTGCAGTACTCAGCAATGCAGGCCCTTAAGTTGCCCTTACATCTTGCCTAGAAGCACAGTAGAGCTGGTTTTGCTGGCCTAGGTGCCAGTGAGATAGCTTGAACCCATGAGAAGGGGAGAAGTGACCTTGTCCCTTGCTGGTTGTAGCACTTGGGTGAGCTAGCTGTGGTGGTGCTGGAAAACTTGTGATTCTGTGGATGTGGGAGAACTGGAAGGCTGACCAGCTCAGCTGTCATCTAAGAGCAGATTCAGCTTTGACCGATGAAGTGCTGGGGCTTGTGAAGGGGCAGGTTCTTGTTCTGTAGATCCAAAGCAGCAAGCTCTCTCTCCATGACACAGAATAGCAACAGGATATCTAAAAGGAGTCTGTGAAGGTCCAGGGCTGATAGAGTAGCAGAAGCCAGAGGCCTCACACCAGGCCAACGATCCATTGCAAATGGATATTTGCAAGTAAAGATGCTTGGACAAAAGTGTCTACTGTGTGATACACCATGATAGGTTCCAGGGTGAAATGCTTCTCTCTCTCTCTCTCTCTCTCTCTCTCTCTCTCTCTCTCTCTCTCTTCTTTTGCAAGAAAGATTCCAAGGGCAGAACGGATGGGGAGATGAGTGGGATTAGAGTACATAATGTGAAACACAAAAACAAAATCAATAGAAAGTTTTTAAAATTATGTCTTAAGCAACATAATTTATTTGTCAAAGTCCCTAAAACACTGATATCAGCACTAAGTTGACTCATTGTTTTCTAGCATTTTTGTTAAAGGAAAAACTTGCTTTTTAGTTATATTCAGAAAACCAACTGCCTTTCCCTACCATATGTACTGTAGCATTTGTTTTAAACATTTTTTTAGACTTACAATTCTTAGCATGCTTGACTGAGTATCATCTTCTAGTGACTCAAACTTTACTTATTATGAAATTTGATTTCTTTAAATCAAAACTACCTTTTTACACTCCTCAGTAGTATTTGTTAATTTGTAGGTCAGATCCAGCCCATTAAGATTTTCACAATAAATCTGGTGAATTTATTAAAATTGTCACGGAAAAACAAATGAACAGAAAGACCTATGCATGAATCATATAATATATGTATGATTATGCATACATAAATTATATGATTTATATAAATATACATATTTACACACTCAGGAACAAAGTGTGATCTGTCTTTTAAACTTTCAAATGTCAAGAGATAAAAATAGTGTCTGTGAACACAAGTGATAGACAGCTGGCTGACAATGTGCCGATGAGTCATCTGACATTCCTTTGAGATGCTTCTTTATAAGTCTTAATAAGAATGCACTCAATTAATCATCGACTTAGCACCCTGCATAGATTGTGGGAGGATAGCAAAAGAAGTGTGAAAAACATGGAATAATCAAGTGAGACTAGTGCTATCCAATAAAGTTATATTTCAGTATAGATGTCTAGGTCCTTAAATCTACCAATGTACAGAAAGGAGGGCAGCGCGCTGTAGTTTTAATATTCTTTCTAAAGCAATTTAGTTGCAAGAAGACGTTTTCCTCCTACTCTGAGTATCATTTATTCCAGTGACCGTGGAAAACATAGACTACTACTGTAATTAAGCTTCTAGGCCAAGGCCTGCTTTTTCTCCACACAGTAGCTTTTCATTATAGTAACAGCTTTGAACCAGTGTGAGCCAACGTAACAACCCCGTGCTGAAAGGCTTCTTCAGTTCTCCAGTAGTTCTCAGGTTGTGGATTATTTCTGAAGGTTGTTAAAGCAAGCTTCTAAAACTTCTAAAAAAATTTTACATTAGCAGAAAGGCCATTTTTATAATAATGGATGCACTCTTCTGTTAAAATTCATATTATCAAAAAATCCATATTATTGCTTTTGTAAGCATTTTACATGAGAAATATAGTCTATTGAATTCCATCTTCAGAATTTAAAAAGTTCCTTTTATAACAGGTTGACTTCACACTGGGTAACACAAATTCTTTTTTTATTTTTGTGCCAGTAGCTTTTACTTCAACATTGGTTTTAGACTCTTAGTTAACTGTGAAAAAGCCATGTGTCTTTAATAATAATTTTAATATATTTTTAATTTTCATTAATATAACTTATGTCATTTGTTTAATATTTATAATTGAGGTTTTAATGATGTTCCCTTAGCTAAGATTCAAAATATTTTGCTAGTGAAAGGGTCCCTATGATTGATATGCATTTTGACTTATTGGTAATAATGATGGTAACATAATAAATTATGATGATACTTGCTGCAAGATTTTATATCTTAAATTGAATAGCATCTGCTATGATGAATATCCATTCATACTGTTATTATTACATTATATAATCACTATCCTATACCATTATCTTAAAAGATAATTTATAGAAAGTCTCCCCTAACTATTGACAGAAATATGTTACATACAGAAGTGATGAATGTGATAAATTATGCTAGGATTCATATTTAGAAATTATAGAATACTTTTTTTGTAAACTAAATGGGCTACCTTAAGTTGGTTGGAAATGAAACACAAAAGCTGTTTCTTTAAGATTATATACATAAAGAGTATTTTCTTTACTGTATGTATAAAACTGAAATATTTTAGAACATTATTAAAATTATAAATATATTTTACATTTTCTAAAATCATATTAATGCAGTATTCTGTTACATGTTACAAATATGCTAAGCAGTCAGCAAATTACCTATAAAAGTGAAAAGTGAAGAAGAGAAGACAGAGATGGACATCTAAGCAGATGATAACATGGTATTCTCACTATTCCAAAATCAGTAGATAATATGACTCTTTCCTCTCTTAAGTTGTTGATTTTGAATATTCAGTCCATAGTACCACTTAGCTCATAATGAATCAATCTTCTTCATTTATATTCTATTTTATTCTATTTGAAATTGATTTATTTTTCAATTCATGGAACTGTGTGTTTAAAAAAGTGAATACATATTCTAAAAATTAAAACTTTAAATAACCTGTGTTCATCATCAACTAGCTTATTTCTCCAAAATGTTTCTGTGATACATTTTACAGTTTTTCATGCTAATAATATACATTATAATTCTTTATAATCGTGTAAAATAATCACTATTATTCTGTATATATTAATGCTGGAAATTAATACAATGGCAGTTATTTGTTAACTAGTTATTCCCCCAAATAATCATCAAAAACTTTGTAATATTTCAAAGGTTAGGCTTTAGCCGGACAGGCTCTCAAGTAGCTAATCTAAGCTCACCTGACCACCTAGCCCCATCCAGCCAGTTGGATAGCTACACTTTCCATAATTATGCTCATCTCCTGTTATGTCTCTTGGCAAAAAAGGCCTTCCTCTTTCTTCTTTTCAGTTCTATATTTTCACCCAGGAAGTTATGCCTTCCACATTCTCCCCAGTTAACTGACCACTAAATGTTCCTTAAAGCCAAACAGAGAATGGCTTAGGTAGGCGAGGAAGGACAGAGACACAACTTCAGACAGTGTACCTCAACGTATTATTTATTTTTGCATATTATTGTAAAGCATTTCTCTGTTCTCTGTATAAGTAGGGTTATATTTTTATGTGGACATTACTTCAAATATACAATTCTCTTGTTCATAATTTTCCATCTTAAAAACTCTTGAAAAAAATGCTCTTTTCTTTTTTATTATTTCTAGTATTTATTTCTGATATTTATTTTATTTTATTGCAAATTTATTTAACTATATCTGTACAATTTTTTAACTTAATTGTCATTTATTATAGCTTTTGTTGAAGGATTCATTTTTTATAGATTTACTGAGAATAAAAGAATTTGCAAGTAAGGTTGTATTTACTTTTGACTAGTATACATCATAGTATACAGGCATTGGGAGGGGGGAGGCAGAAGGGGTTTGTTCTTGTGTTTGTTTGTTTGTTTGTTTGTGTTGGAGGGGAAAATGGGAGAGGGAAAGTGTACATGTGAATGAAGAAAATACCTAATTAAAAAAATAAATAAATTTAAAAAAAAAAAAAAAAAGAAGAAGGAAGACCAAAAGGTAGACATTTCATTCCTTCTTAAAGGGGGAACAAAATACCCATGAAAGGAGTTGCAGAGACTAACTATGGAACAGAGACTGAAGGAAGGACAAGCCAGCCTAAATATAGCTATCTCCTGAGAGGCTCTGACAATACCTGACTAATACAGATGTAGAGGCTCACAGTCATCCATTGAACTGAGTACAGGATCCCCAATGAAGGAGTTAGAGAAAGGACCAAAGGAGCTGAAGGGTTTGCAGCCCCTTAGGACGAACAATAATATGAACTAACTAGTACCCTCAGAGCTCCCAGGGACTCAACCACCAGCCAAGGACTATACATGGTGGGACTGATTGTTCTGGCAGCATGTGTATAGTAGAGGATTGCAAAGTCTATCATCAATGGGAGGAGAGGCCCTTGGCTTTGTGAAGGTTCTGTGCCCCAGCATAAGGGAATACCAGGGCCAATATGTGGGAGAGGGTGGGGTGGCAAGCATGGGGAGGGGGAGGCAACAGGGGTTTGTTCTTATTGTTTTTGTTTGTTTGTTTGTTTGTTTGTTTTTTGGAGGAGAAATGAGGAAAGGAGAAATCATATGACATGTAAATAAAGAAAATATCTAATAAAAAAAAAAAGAAAAAAAAAAAAAAAAAGAAAAATTGAAATACCTTTAGGTATTATTTGTGATTACAATACACTAAAACATAAAATATGACATCAAGAGAGTCTCTGGTAAAGGCATGAACTCAGGACATTAACATACCACATTTAATTCTACTTGCAGAAACAATATACCCAGGTACAGAAAACAACCTATTCTGCTCCCACTCAAACCACAAAAAAATAGCTGTATCTTTTGGGTAGCTGCCTGCATATGTGTGTGTATATTCATGCCCCTAGCCTCTCTAGATGTGCTCAGCCTTCACCTGCAGAAAGAGGCCCCTCACTGTTCCTCTAAAGCAATCTCAGCAGTGAGATTACTTCATCCAGTGTTTTCAAGGGTGCAATTAACCTCCTTTGGTTGGAGTTCTCTTTATTATAGCTTCTGTAGTGCTGAGTTTGCAAGTAGATATTGTTTGAATTTGACTTTATTATTGGATATCTTGTTTATTCCATTAATTATTATTGAAAGTTTTGCTGTGTATGGTAGTTTGGCCGGGATCTTTTGTTTCTTGAAGTCCACAGATCTGTCTATGTCCTTCTGGCTTTAAGAGTCTATATTGAGAAATTGATTGTAATTCTAATATGTCTGCCTATATATGTTACTTGTTCATTTTCCCTTGCAGCTTCTAATACAGTTTCTTTGTTTCATATGTTTAATTCTAGGTCTTACACATAGATCACCTCTACCACATAGATTCATGAGCCTTGAGAGAAAGGCTGTGAGTTAGGTCCTCCATGTAACCATCACAATAACTTGGTTTCTACAATGGATAACTTGGTGCTATAAAATATATGAGGTGCTATATCTAATTCCTCCTTTCTAAAACTTGAATAAAGACTGTATTTCTTTCTATTAGACTTAGAAGTTATGAACAGAGGAGTAAGAAAGCAGAACACAAATGATTTATTAATAATTTGCTCCATTCTTCTCACAGAAAACTTTAAAAGGATATGCTGATGATTTTCAGTTCCATAACTTTTCACATTAGACAGCCCTGGAAATTTATTGGAGGTAAATACATCAGTGAATAGTCATCTAAACATCATAACTATGTCATTAGAAAGTAACTTTTGTTACAGCTATGATTTTTTTCTGCTTTCCAGTTTGTTATTTATGATCATCATGTGTGTGCTATAAAAATTAACACAAGTTTAGCCCTTTTGCATTTTTCCTGTAAATGCATTTTTTTCTGCTTATTTATTATACAAGTTACTATTTTGCTTTTAAGAAAAAGTATATTTTGTTTCATGACAGTAAATTATGACAGCCATATTCATGATAAGAATTTATATATTCATCACAATGTACATGATACAAAAAAAGGAAATAGCAGGAGAGAAAATGGAAGCTAACATTTGAGAAATACTGAAGAGAAAGTTGACTACATGAAGGAATCGGAGCTACCTTTAAATAGAGCAATATAAAACAATCTGTTATCCTATAGCAGAGTATAATGCCCACTGGAGACACTGTAGGTTAACAAGCTGAAATCTCAATATATTAACTTTTTTGGAGTTGTTAACCAGTGACATCTCACAGCCCTCTCAATGTTACAGTTTTGGCCAATGCTACAGTTTATTCTCTAGATCTTGTAGTAAGACTCTCTTTTTAAAGACAAAACATATTTTTTGTCATCATCCATGAAGAAATCAAGTGAATACTGACCTAGGAGATTCTTCTCCATTAGTAATCTTTACAAGGTAGTGAATACAGCAGAAGAAAAAGATAGTTATCCATCTTGAACAACTGTGCACTGTGCAAGCTATAGTAATGATTGTGATATCAACATGTCCACTGGTACCAAAATGATATGAACATCGTGGGAGTAACTGATCTTTTTCTGATTGAATTTTAAATCCCACAAGATTAAAGTAATACATGAGCCCATAATTGGGAAAAAGAACTTGGGATAGATAAATTATAGGCCTCAGAGTGTAACATGCTACTATTATGAAATAAATAGAAATACTGAGATTATCATCATGACTTAACATTACACTAACAGGTTTATTTTTTTAAATTATTTTCCAACAGTATGTACTATATCTGTGAAATCTCAAGATTCAGCCTTAGAATGAAAAAGTGATGGCCATAAGTTAACAAAATTCTCATAGAGATGGACAGTTGCTTGGAGAGTCATGCTCAAGTTCTAGTAGAAAACTATACAGTCAAGACCTCTGGCCTGCAAAGAAATTACCACTCCCCACAAACGTGTCTATACACACACACACACACACACACACACACACACATACATACACACCAAAAGAGAACATGGATTTGAAGGTGGGACAAAAGGGGATTGATCTTAGAAACACTGGGGAGCAAATATTATCAAACACATCACACAGAATTCTAAAAGGAGGAAATAAATATATGGACAGAGAATTTATATTTATGAATTTTGAATGATTTAATATAAGTTAATATGATAGCATTTTAGAGACAATTTTGTAAGACACATATTCAAGGAATATTTAAAATTGTTCAAGGTTGATTTAATATTTTCATAAATATTATTTTTGGTAAAGGACATTGACAATGCTACATTAACATTATTAGAACTGGTTACACATGTAAAACATTTTCTATATAAACCATAACATTTTGCAGGGTATTGTAATAGTTTTGGACACATTCTGTACCCATATTTTTCAAACCAATATCTACATATTTATCTTCCTATCTATCTATCTATCTATGCAAAACAATTTTCTCTGTTATAAAGGAGTGCATTTAATCAATAAAGTGTCCAAAAGAACAAATTATATGTAGTAAATTAGGAGTCATATATTCTTTTCTTCACTTTACAATTCAACATGAAATAAAATATTCTCTTCAAAAGTAGAATTCAATAATTTCCCATGTATTTATTTCTGTTTCTGATAATTTCATATATGTATACAATAAAATATAATAATATACATTCTTACTTCCCTTCTTCAATTTTCACGTGTTCAATTTTTCCAACTTTATGTACTTTTATTTTTTGATAGCTCACTATGTACAGTTTATGTTGAGCTATATCCATGGAAATTTGCATGTCCTCTTGATGGTGGGCATCTTATCAGTGGTCACATTTTGGTAAAAAAAAAAAAAAAAAAACTTTTCTACCACTGAGAAATCATCACCTGACAATAGGACTTCAGTAAAGATTGGTGCCAATAGATCTTATATTCTATATATGACAGAATTTGATCTTGTGTGAATCAGGTGAAGAAAATTACTTCTGTAGGTTTCTGGTTATGATAACAATGTCATGTTTAAGTGACAGCATTTTGTAACATCCAGCTTCATCCTGAAGCTCTTATATTTTTTTCCTTCCTTTTCCATTTGTCCAGGTGTGTGTGTGTGTGTGTGTGTGTGTGTGTGTGTGTGTGTATGTGTGTGTGTGTATGTGATTGATAGATGTTTTCTGTTTAATGATGACCAATCTCTCATTCTCTATACAAGTTCAAAACTTGTCAAACTCTCATTCTCTATACAAGTTCAAAACTTGTCAAATTTTCAAACAATATTTAACAGTTTTTATATGTTTTTAGAAAGATTTGTAGTAATGTGATTATTTGAATTATAAGGTTATCTAGATTCTATAAAGTGGGTTGGAATTTTTACCAATTTGTAAGTGTTTGATGTGTATAGCTGATTCATTTAAAACCAACGTAATAGTTCGTTCTGACTTTATTACACAAATGACACATTGTGTGAAATAAGATTTTATTGAAAACTGTGTGCGTGTGTGTGTGTGTGTGTGTGTGTGTTGTAATTTTTAGTGGTTTGTGATTTTTCTAGAACAAGAATGCAGGCCCACTTTCATCACAAAGAGACTTCAAGCCCAGCAAGTCCCTGAGAAATAAGACTGTTTTATGTCACACTTTAAAGGCAGAGACACTCTCTATGCACTTAGCAACATAACGATGTTTATAATAGAAAAAACAATCAAACAAACAAACAAAAAATAAAGTCAACTTACCAAAAATAAGAAAAAATGGCAAAGAAGAAAAGAAACCAGAGAATGGATATATTAATCCCAACATTGAGACTGGAAAATGTATATCTTAATAGATGTTTGAATATGGACAGTTTCTAATTCCAATTGCTGATAAGCTGAATTTTCTATCCAAGTAAAAGAAGTTCTATGTCAGCTGAGCAGTGGTGGCACACACCTTTAATCCCAGTACTTGGGAGGCCAAAGCAGGTGTATTTCTGAGTTCGAGGCCAGCCTGGTATACAGAGTGACTTCCAGGACAGCCAGGGCTACACAGAGAAACCCTGTCTCAAAAAACCAAAAAAAAAAAAAATTGTAATTACATTCTGCATTTTTATTGTTTTCACTCATAGTATTTGCCCCATGAAAAAGCAATGTTTCCACTTAATCCCAATTTGAAAAGGAAATGATGAAGAAGACAATTTATTTAACTATAGTAAGTACTTTTAGTAATATGAAATATGAACACTAATATTTTATTGTTTAATTTGTTCCATGCACTTAAAATCTATAGTATATATACATATGTATGTATGTATATCTCAAACACCTGAGAAGATCTACAATGTGATTTCCTTTTATTCAAATCTTAAAATGGCACCAGGATAACATAAGCATGCAATATTATTATGCTTGACAATGATCAGATCTTTAATTGAAACTAAGACATGCTTAAAAGGAAACATGCCTGGAACTAGAAACACAGCCAATTATCTTGACTAAAGAAATCATGTGTCTAGGAGTAGAACTTGAAACCTTCACTTTACTAAACCAGGGAAATACCTTAGTACATCGAAATAATTATTCTTATAACCACAGAAGAATCATTCTCACTCCTCATTTAAGCTCTCTTTGCACAGATGGAGACTACTGTGGTAACCACAATCAATCATAATGAAATTTCAAGAGCCAAGTTTCAGTTGATATTTACAACACAATTTCTGCACCCACGGCTCATAAACCAGCAGAGAGAGAGAAGAAAGACTGTAAGAGCCAGGGAAGAGGGGGCTTGCTGTGGGATTGAGTCTCCTGGAAATTTCAGAGTCTTGTCAATATTACTAGCTAAACAGGACTCGAGCAACGGCTACAACAATGGATATGCTATCATGAACATGAGAAAATTCAGAACATTCAGTCCCACCCTGTATAGTCCTTGATTGGTGGTTGGGTCCCTGGGAGCTCTGAGGGTACTAGTTAGTAATTGTTGTTCATCCTAAGGGGCTGCAAACCCTTCGGCCCCATAGAACCTTTCTCTAACTCCTTCATTGGGGACAATGTACTCAGTTCAATGAATGGTTGTGAGCCTCTACATCTGTATTAGTCAGGTATTGTCAGAGCCTCTCAGGAGATAGCTATATGCTTGTCCTTCCTTCAGTCTCTGCTCCATAGTTAATCTCTGCCACTCCTTCTGTGGGTGGCTCCCAGGGACCCAACCACCAATCAAGGACTATAGAGGGTGGGACTGAATGTTCTGGCAGCATGTGTATAGTAGAGGATTGCAAATTCGATCATCAATAGGAGGAAAGGACCTCGGCCTTGTGAAGGTTCTGTGCCCCAGTGTAGGGGAATGCCAGGGCCAATAATTGGGAGAGGGTGGGGCGGCAGGCATGGGGAGGGGGGAGGCAAAAGGGGTTTGTTCTTGTTTTTGTTTGTTTGTTTGTTTTTCAGAGGGGAACCTGGGAAAGGGAAAATTTACATGTAAATAAAGAAAATATCTAATAAAAAAGAAAAGAAAATTCAGACACTCAACCATAAGCAAAGCAATTCGGGCAATGGGAGAACACTGAGAATGGAAGAATTTAGATTATACAATTAATTGTCCAAAACCAAATGTTCATACATGTGATACTATATAGTCTGAACAGTTTCTAATTATGCTTTTGTAAATTTTTGTTATATGTCATTAAAGAAAACAATATCATAAATTTGAGAAAGAGCAAGGAGAGTGTATTTGTGGTTTTGTAGAAAGAAACAGGGTAAAATGATTCAATTATATTACATCATTATGAAAAAAATATATAAAATAAAAATTCCTAAAATCATCTTTTCTAGTATTGAGATAACTATGTCTGGCATTTCCATTTGTTTTTGTCTTTGTGTGTCTTAAACAAAGTTGCACATTTTTATTAGACATCATTGACACTGGACGTGAAAAGAAATGTTGGTTTAAATATTTGAATGTACAGGAATTATTTTCTTTCAATATTGTTTACAAGACCTTAAATGAAACATATCTATTGAGCAGTCTACTGAGGTTTCGATTTATATTGAGACTACAAAATACAATAAAAAATGATGGCTGTTAATTGTTTGGATTTGTTTTTTAGTTTTCTAGATTTCTTTTGTAGTGCTTTTACATGCTGAAATACATCACACCTGTTACTCTGCTTTACCTCAGTGCAGTTTTTGTTTTTGTTTTGTTGTGTTTTGAAAGCATGTAGCGAAGCTACAATTTAAATTAAACATATAAAAACTCTGGTTTCCTTGTTAGGCTAGAGTGGGGGCTCAGTAGTTATGAATGTCTGCTGATCTTTCTGAGTGCTTTTGATCTGTTTCTGGCATCCATATTGTGTGACTCACAACTGCTTCTGACTTCAGCTCCACAGAATCCAAACCATCATTCTATGATGAGCTCATACACATATACATAATCAGTTATATATAGTTAACTATGAAAGTAGTCTTTAAAAGGTGTTATTTGTAAAAAATAAATAAAATAAAATCTTCAAAGGATAAACGTCTCTGCATGTAAAGAAGTGTTTAGGATATCTTTTACATAAAATACAGAAAGAAGCCACATATTTTAACATGTGTTACCAAATATCTCCATTTTCCAAATAAGCAATGGCAAAAATCAACTCTCCATTCCTATCATAGTTGGTTATGTGAAAATAGGTAGAGTTTATTACTCTGATCTATAACTGGGGAAACTGCAAAGAATAAATGATGGCAAGATGTTTAAGGTGAAATGATACCTTCACAAGATAACTTCTGCATCCAAGGCTCAAGGAACATCTTAGAAGAGAAAAGAAAACATCTAAGAAGCAAGAGACCCAAACATCTGTTGTGAGACACTGCTTCTATATAAAACATTGAAGAGGCATCCGTAAAATTTAAATTCATAAAATTTCATTAAAAAGAACTTCACAGTGACAACACTAGTTGACATATTGATGTGAATGGTGGGGAGGGACATCTCACAAGGATCCACCCCAAGATGAAGAGCTACAGACAATAATGGCAGGCAGATGGACAGCCAGCCTTTACTTTATTGCTTTACTACATTTTCAACTTTAGTAGAAAATCATTCTATGCACCTTTAGAAAAGTAATATGTACTAATACTCGACAGTTCAATGTTTTATTGCAAAGGTTATACTCATTTTTCTCAAATGTTATTATGATCATAAGCCACCAGGAATCCTTGTTAACATGCAGATTCAGCTTCAGGAGTTTGAAAAAGACTGAGATTCTGAATTTTTTCATTGTTCCCAACAATGCTTACAACCTTGACAACAAGCCAGATTTTAAATACTAAGATTATTGGCATACTAATTAAGCAAAAGTATGATGCTTAGCTAATTTCAAGATTTAGGTACCTATTAAGCACTCATTAATGTCAGATGTCTTTTTGTATACTTACTTATTAAAGCCCTGAGATTATAGGAATGTACTAAGAATAACTGTGAGTAAAAAAAAAATAAAAGACATTGAAGGCCAGTCCTGTAGACTGGAAAAAGAAACAGGAATGAAAACTTTTCCCTCTCTTAGAATTCCTTCCTCATCTGTAGCTCCTTGGGAGAAGTGGAAGCCTTCTGGATTTTTCTTGTCCACTTTAGCATATTCATCTATTCAGGTCATGTTTAGGCAGTCATGGTGATAAGACTTTAAGGGTATAGTTTCCAAAATTTCTGAGAGACACAACTTTACAGTAAACACCCTTCCTCTGGGCTTAAATATTTCTGCCCCCTGTTCTGAAATATTTCATAAGTTTTTAGTGTTGGAGTTGTATTTTTGATGTATCCTTTGAAACAGGGCTACACAATTCTGAATTTTGATTGATCGTGGATTTCTCTAATGATCTCTATATCTGTTACCCAATATACCTGAAACACACAGAGAAGTCACATTACAGAAACTGAGCAGGTTTCAAGTTATGTATTTAGGAGTGAGTGAGTATGTGTGTGTGTATGTGTGTGTGTGTGTGTGTGTGTGTGTGTGTGCGCGTGTGCATGCACAGACTTGCAGGTATATAACAATTAATGGAAAAAGAAAGGTTATTATTTGAAAGACAGTAAGTGTAAAAGAACGGTGTGCCCTTCCTTCTCTAACGTCTATGCCTTCTGTGGATGCCACACGCCATACCCTCCTGACCTCCTAGAATTCAGCACCTAAATTTACTATCATCCTAAACTCAGAAGCAAGCATAAAAGCAATCAATAACTACCAGAAAAATATGTCTCCCAAAGAGCCCAGGTATCCTACTTCAATAGCCCTGAATATTTCAACAAAGCTGAAGTACAAGACAAATACTTAAAAACTACCTGTATGAAGATGATAGAGGTCCTTAAAAGAAATCAATGATTCCCAAACATGCCACGGAAGTAAACTAATATATCTGTTCAAGATCTGAAAAATGAAAATTGCATCAATAAGGAAAACTACAAATGGAGGGAAATATAAGAATTTAAAAAATTAGGAACTTGAACAGGAACTACAGAAAGAAGCTTCACCAGCAGAACACAAGGGATGGAACAGAAAGATCTCAGGCACTGAAGATACAGCAGAAGCAATGGAAAAATGTTAAAGAAAATGTTAAATCTAAAAAGAGTCCTGAAAAATTTAGGGATCTTGGACACTCTGAAATGACCAAATCTAAAAATAATAGAAATAGGACAAAGGCATGTCACTCAACACCCAGCTGTTAGGCCCAAGAATATTTTCAACAAAATCATAGAAGAAATTTCCTAACTTAAAGCAGATAAAGGAACTTGAAATGTACAGATTACCAAAGGGAATGAACCAGAAGAAAAAATTCCCTTGCCATAACAATCTAAATACTAAACATACATAACAAAAATATTAAAAGTTACAAGGAAAATAGAATAAAATGCATAGATAGTCATATTAGAATTACATGTGGCTTTTTGATGTAAGCTTTAAAAGCCCAAAGCATATGGACAGGTCTCTAAAAGACCACAAGTGCCAGTCGAGAGTTCAATACCCAGCATATTTCAATTAACATGGTCAGAGAAAATAAAATATTCCATGATAAAGTCAAATTAAAACATTATCTATCTACAAATATATCCCTACAAACAGTGTTAACATGAAAACTCCAACCTAAGAATGTTAACTACAGCCATGAAACCACAGAAAATAATTACATACCAGCAAAACTAAAAGATGGGAAAACACACATATAAGCAAACACACACACACACACACACACACACACACACACAGCACAACCACCATCACCATCAAAACCATTCTCACCACTACCAACAACAAAATAACAAAACAAAAATAGTCATTACTGTCTCTCAATATAAAATGATTCAATTACCAATATAAAGACACAGACTAACAGAATGAAGGAACAAACGAGTCCTATTCTTCAGTTATATCCAATAAGCAAAACTCAGCATCAAGATTAGACAATACCTCACAACAAGGATACACCTCATGAAAAAGATATACCAAGCAAATGGAAGTATGCTGATGTTGCCATTGTAATATCTATTAAAATAGACTTCAAATCAAAAGCAATCAGAAGAGATGAGAATAGATACTTTATACTTGTCAAAGAAAAAAATTATCAAGATAACATTTCAATTTTTTTATTAGATGTTTTCTTTATTTACAATATCTCCTTTTCCAGGCTCCCCTCTCCCCCCCCCCAAAAAAAAAGAAAGAAAAGAAAAGAAAAAACAAAAACTAAAACAAACCCCTGTTCCCTCTCCCCTCCCCATGCTCACTACCCCAGCCCTCACCCACTCCTGCTTACTGGCCCTGGCATTCCCCTACACTGGGGCATAGAATCTTCACAGGGCCAACAGCCTCTCCTCACACTGATGACCAACTTGGCCTCCTCTGCTATACACATGCTGCTGGAGCCATGAGTCCCACCATGTGTACTCTTTGGTTGGAGTTTTAGTCCCTGGGGCTCTGAGGGTACTAGTTAGTTCATATTGTTGTTCAGCCTAAGGGTCTGCAAACCCCTTCAGATCCTGGGCTTCTTTCTCTAGCTCCTTCATTGGGGACCCTGTACTTGGTCCAATGGATGGCTGTGAGTCTCTACTTCTGTATTAGTTGGGTACTATCAGAGCCTCTCAGGAGACAGCTATATCAGGCTCCTGTCATCCAGTTCTTGCTGGCATCCACAATAATGACTTGATTTGATGATTGAATATGGGAAGGATTCCCAGATGGAACAGTCTCTGAATTTTCCTTCCTTTAGTCTCTGTTCCATAGTTAGTCTCTACAACTCCTTCCATGGGTATTTTGTTCCCCCTTTTAAGAAAGAACGAAGCATCCTCATTTTGGGCTTCCTTCTTCTTGAGATTCTTGTGGTTTGTGGTTTGTACTTTGTGTATTCAGATCTTCTGGGAATTTCTCTTATTAGAGAATGCATACCATGTGTATTCTTTTGTGTTTGGGTTACCTCACTCAGGATGATATTCTCCAGGTCCATCCATTTCCACAAAAATTTAATAAATTCATTGTTTTTAATAGCTGAGTAGTACTCCATTGTATAGATGTGCCACATTTTCTGTATCCATTATTCTGTTGGGGAACATCAAGGTTGTTTCCAATTTCTGGCTATTATAAATAAAGCTGCTATGAACATAGTGGAGCAGGTGTTCTTAATACATGTTGGAGCATCTTTTGGGTATATGCCTAGGAGTGGTATAGCTGGGTCCTCTGGTAGCACTATGTCCCATTTCTGGAGGAACAGCCAAACTGATTTCCAGAATGGTTGTACCAGCTTGTAGTTCCACCAGCAATGAAGGAGTGTTCCTCTTTCTCCACAATCTTGCCAGCATCTGTTGTCACCTGAGTTTTTTATCCTAGCCATTCTGCCTAGTGTGAGGTTTAATCTCAGGGTTGTTTTGGTTTGCATTTCCCTGATGACTAACGATGTTGAACATTTCTTTCTGTGCTTCTCAGCCATTCGATATTCTTCAGATGAGAATTCTTATTTAGCTCTGTACCCCATTTTTAATAGGGTTATTTGTTTTTCTGGATTTTAACTTCTTGAGTTCTTTGTATATATTGGATATTAGCCCTCTATCAGATGTAGGATTGGTAAAAATCTTTCCCCAATTTTTTGGTTGCCATTTTGTTCTATTGACAGTGTCCTTTGCCTTACAGAAGCTTTGCAATTTTCTGAGTTCCCATTTGCCGATTCTTGATCTTAGAGCATAAGCTATTGGCATACTGTTCAGGAAAATTTTCCCTGTGCCTATGTGCTCGAGGTTCTTCCCCACTTTCTTTTCTAATAGTTTGAGTGTATCTGGTTTGATGTGGAGGTCCTTGATGCACTTGAACTTGAGCTTTCTACAAGGAGATAGGAATGGATCAATTTGCATTCTTCTACATGCTAACCGTCAGTTGAGCCACACCATTTGTTGAAAATGCTGTCTTTTTTCCACTGGATGGTTTTAGCTCCTTTGTCAAAGATCAAGTGGCCATAGGTATGTGGTTTCAATTCTTGGTCTTCATTCTATTCCACCGATCTACCTGCCTGTCACTGTACCAATACCATGCAGGTTTTATCACAATTCCTTTGTTTTACCTGTTCTCCAACAGAAGGACAGCCACTTTTGGAAAAGAAACATTAATACTCTTTTTTTCCTATCTCATTGTTTATTTATTTATTTATTTATTTATTTATTTATTTATTTATAAATCTTAAATCACATGTTGATGCTCACATACCATACAGATAGTGGGAAATTTCCATTCTTCACTATCAATAACGCACAGGTCTTTCATATAACAACTAAGTAGAGAAAATCAGGAGCTAAATGACACCAAATGGACATAAGAGATATTTAGAGAAGATACCACCCAAACACAAATGAATATACTATTTTCTCAGAAACACATGGTAAAAATTTCTAAAATTTAAACCCATACTTAATGCAGAAAGGAAGTCTCAACTAATATAAGAAAATTGAAATAACTCCTCATCCCACCAGATGAGCATTTGGATTGTGAATGGATGTCAACAACTCAAACAGTAAAAAGGCATCAAGTTTGTGGAAATGAAAAACTCTCACTGAGTAACTATTGTGTTGAGGAAGAAAGAAGAACAAATTTAAGATTTTCTAGAATTCAATGAAAATTAAATTGCAAAATACCTATACATATGAGACTCAGTAAAAACTCTGATGAAAATGAACTTCATAGCACCATGATCCTTCATGAAGAAATTGGCATGAGCTCATACTAGAAACATAACACCACACATGAAAGCTCTAAAGTAAATGTGATGTACACATGTAGAAGAAGAATATGGTGGGAAATAATCAAACTAAAGGCTGAAATCAACAAAATAGAAACAGAGCAATACAAAAAAAATCAATGAAATGAATTAGTTCTCTGAGAAAACCAACAAGATAGAAAAACTACTTTCCAATCTAACTAAAAATTAGAAAAAGAATATCCACATGGAGACTAATCACCAACCAAAGAGTACACATGGAGGGACCTATGGCTCCAGCTGCATATGTAGCAGAGGATGGCCTTATCTTGCATCAGTGGGAGGTGAGACCCTTGGTCCTGTGAAGGCTTGATGTCCCAGCATAGGGGAATGCTAGGGCAGAAGTAGGTGGATAGGTGAGGGAGCACCCTCATAGAAGCCAGGGGGAGAGGGATGCGAAAGAAGGGTTGCAGAGGGTAAACTGGGAAGGGGGATAACATTTAATATGTAAATAAATAAGATAACCAATAAAATAAATCAGAAACAAACAAGTAAACAAACAAAAAAGGGAATAAGACAGCAGCTATCAACAAAAGAGAAAGTATAATTAGGTCATGCTTTAAAAAGTTATGCTACATTAAATTGGAAATTTTAAATGAAATGGATAATTTTCCTGATAGGTACCACTTGACAAAATTAAATTAGAATCAGATAAATACTTTAAATAATCTATAAACCCTAGTAAAATAGAAGTCTACTCCAAAGGTGGTAGAAGCACCCAGGTCAGATGATTTTAGTAGAGAATTATATCAGACTTTCTAAAAGCAGTTAAGGCCAATTCTTCTTAAATTATTCGAGAGAATAGGAACAGAAGGGACATTGTCACTAGTCCCACAGGTGCTTGATGTTCCAGGTGTGGGGAATATCTAAAGGGGTGCCTTCTACCCTATCTGAGGGGAAGAGGAGCAAAGAATGGGGGAACCAGGAGTGTGCCAATGATCAGAATGCAAAGGGAATAAATACACCTTTTTACAAAAGTATGAAAAATAAAAATTAAAGCTCAATAAAAATGTTCTTCTCATCCACAAACCCCACAAATACTCAGCAAACAAATTATTGTACCAATTATCCTTATGAACAGGGATGCAAAAATACTCATCAAAATACATGTAAAGTAAATCCAAAACACATCGAAAATATTATCCACTATGATCAACTATGTTTGACTCTAGATATACAAGGATGGACAATATAAGAAAAAAATAAGTCAATGTAATCCACTATATAAAAAATCTGAAAGAAAACACATACACAAACTCTCTCTCTCTCTCTCTCTCTCTCTCTCTCTCTCTCTCTCTCTCTCACACACACACACACACACACACACACACTCTAACACACATATTCATAGATGTAGAAAATGCCTTTGACAAAATCCAATATTCCCTCACGATAAAATTCCTGGAGAGATCAGGGATTCTAGGGGCGTTCCTAATAAAGGCAAATTACAGTAAGCTTACAGTCAACATCAACAAAATGGAGCAATACTAAAATTAATTTCAATAAAATCAGGAACAAAACAAGGTTGCACATTCTCATCATATCTACTCAATATGGCACTTGAAATTTTAGCTAAAGTAGTAAGACAACTGATAGAAATCAAGTGGTTATAAAGAAGTCAAAATATCCTGAAAGTCTCAAAACAACTGGAGTAGGGGCTATCCCTGACTCTGTTGCCTGCTTGTCGATCCTTTTCCCTTAACTGGGCTGCTTTGTCTGGCCTCAGTGGGAAAGGGCTGGCCTAGTCCTGCAGTGACTTGATATGCCATGGTGGGTTTGTACAGGGGGGCGGGGGCAGGTTTGGGGGTTGGGGGTCTCTCTCCCTTCTTATAGAAGAAAGAGAGGAGGAAGCAGCTATGTGAGGAAGGATTCGGTGGATTGGGAGGCTGCTGTACAGAACTGTAGTGGAAAAATAAATGAATTAATGGGAAAAACTTTGCATCAGGAAAATGCAACTCAAAATGGCTCTGAGATTCCATCCTATACCTGTCAGAATCACTAAGATACTGGCAGTGGTGGTGAATGCCTTTAATTCCAACACTTGGGAGGCAGAGGCAGGCAGATTTCTGAGTTTGAGGACAGCCTTGTCTACAGAGTGAGTTCCAGGACAGCCAAAGCTACACAGAGAAACCCTGTCTCAAAAAACCAAAACCAAACCAAACCAAACCAAACCAAACCAAACCAAACCAAACCAAACCAAACCAAACCAAACCAACCAATCAACCAACCAACCAACCAAACAAACAAAAAACCAGAATGGCTAAGATCAAAAGCATAATTGACAGCTCATATTGTTGAGAATATGGAGCAAACAAACACTTCTCCAAAGCTGTGGGAATTTCAAACTTGTACAGTAGCTATGGAAATCAATGAGGCGGTTACAAGGAAAACTGGGACTTACTCTATCTCAAGACCCAGCTATATCATTCATTCAGCATATACCCAAAGGACACTGTGTCCTACCACATGGACACTCATGTAAGATGTCTTTCAGTTGTCTATACCTCAACCTTCATGGTATGTGTTGCCACTGGCTTCTGACATTATCTTAACTTAAATATACATAATCACATAGACATTGATTAAAAACACAAAACCAATATTTTAATTTTTTACAGTGTTGAAGGTGTGTATTTATCTTTGCATCCAGGAACCGACCCCCAATTTAAACATCTAGCCTAGAATCTTTAGCCTCTCTGGCCTTAATTGGCAGTAGGAATGTGTCCTGCAGCCCTTGTTGCAGGCAGTAGAACACTAGGACTGTAGAGAAAGATTCCCCTGCCAGAAGCTCAGGTAAATAAGATGTAAAGTAGGTTCTCTTCTCAGGCCCAAAGATGCCAAGAAGAGCATAAGGCATTTGGGGCTCCAATATCAGATTAAGGTATCCTCATAGAGATGCACACATGTGGGAGAGGCTCCAATATCAGATTAACGTACCCTCATAGAGATGTACACATGTGGGAGAGGCTCCAATATCAGATTAACATATCCTCATAGAGATGTACACATGTGGGAGAGGCTCCAATATCAGATTAACGTATCTTCATAGAGATGTACACATGTGTGGGAAGTGGAAGGCCACTGAGATAGGCAGAAGCTGCAATTTTGACTGCTCTGTCTCATGAGTATATGGCTTGCCTTCTGAAGTAATATTAGGTAATACAAAATAATTAACATTATTATAGCATACTTTCATATGTGATACCTATAAATATCTACATTGTTTCTATAAAAATTCTTATACCTTTTCTTTCAACATAATTTTATTGATTCTTTGGGAAATTCACATCATGTACCCTGTCCTTTCATGTCTGGCTCCACTTACGACCTCCTCTATCAAAATTAAAATTAGAAAATAAAAATGCCAGTTTGTGTTACTTATGTATTCACTGGAACATCGTCAAACTCCCATTGGCCTTCGTTCCCTTCAATAGAACTGAGTGGTCTTCCTCCAACACCCTTTCCAAGAGCTGATAATGTTGGGGAACAAACTCAGCATCCCTATTTTGTTCTAATCAGATTTCTATAGTAGTGGATTATTATATAGTTTATTGGTTTATGTTAAACTATATGAAGGGACAAAACCTCCTTATTAAGTGCACTGAGGACAGCTTTTTAAGTACTTCATAGAAATTCATTTCCTATCTCTTACAATGTAGGAAAATAATTTTTGTTATACTTTCACTTCTTAATAAAATGTCTACTTTAAGGGAGTTAGTCATAAATTTTTGTTATTGCATCAATGCCATGCCATATTGTATCTGCTATTTACTAGATTTGTAATTATTAAAAACCAATTTTATTTTGCAAGTGAAGCTATTTTTTAGTTAATTACATGTGTAAAAAACATTTTACGAAACATTTCCACTTAAGTTTAAAGATATCTTTATTTAATTTTGAAATTTACCAAAACATATCAATTGTACACATAAATGATGTTTTAAGATTGATACAATAGTTCCTAATAATATGGGCCCACTAATCTCACAAGCTATTCTTAAGAGAGAATTATTTGTGGCTATATTTAATATACTGATAATGTATGTGCTATTATTTAAACATGTGTTGGAGACTCAACGTTGTACATTTTTCTGCAATGTTATACTTAGATGGCTTCAACTCGGGAATCCAAAGCACACGATTTCAAAATTCCTTTGTGAAATTGAGACTTATTCATTAATATTCCCAATAAAATTATTAAATTCAGCAACTATGCAAAAGGTGTACTCATTGAGTCTTTAAAATGTCTGATCTATTTTACATTGAAATGCTTTAAGGGTAAATTTTTTGAAATTCTTTTAGTCTGTGCATAGAAGGCTGCACAGATAGTCTTTAGATGTCACATTCTTGTTCAGTCTGTCATTTGTCCTGTGTTTTCCCACTTCATTGCTTTGTGGCAGTACAAGGGGCCGTGGGCCCATCGTGTTTTCTTACCTGACATCTGTGTCCTATTAGCTTTTTTATCAGATCTTAAACAACAGTTATAGGAAGCCAGTGTTTGGTGCTGAGTTTCACAACTAGACTTTAGTAAGCATGGCCAAATCAAAATGGTAGTTGATCCACACAAAGTGCAATTCAATTAAGCTGAAACCTCTAAACACCAGACAGACCCCAAGCTGAATTAAAAAAAAAAAAAAGCTTTTGTCATTCTGGGGTACCACAATATTTTCTCCTTTTTTTTTTTTTAATTCTACAAATAGTAATCCCTTTAGTGAGCTATAACCAAGCAGATTTTATGTTCCTATTCCCTTATGTTTCAATCTTGTGAAACCCATCACTCCCTGGATTTTCATTACTTCTGTTACAATGGCTGCTGTCTTGATTCATGAATTTTGAATTAAAGACAACTAAATGTATTACTAACTTAATTTCTTTAACTCTATATCTAGGCATAATGACTTCTGATACTATTTGAGGTCTGGTAAACAAATATTTACATATTAAATATAATTATACCAAGTGGTATTTTACTGTTACTAGAAATTTTCAGCAAAAAGTTAACAATCTAGGTTCATACAACCTGTATACATTTTATAGTACTTCCAGGAATCATTCAGGGTAGATAATCTTAGTAACATTTAATTAGCTGTGGTGCCTTGTCACCATGCAGTATTCATAGAAACATGTTTTCTGTGTTGATGTTTGCAGATATGATTAATACATCAGTAGATTCCAGAACATAGGTTTCTTTCTACAATTCTCTTGGACATTTTGGAGTCCTTCTACATTCTAAAAGAATAAACAGTAAAGAAAGGTGGAGAAAAGTTTTTTTTATTAGATGTTTTCTTTATTTACAATATCTCCTTTCCCAGGTTCCCCTCCAAAAAAAAATAGAAAATAAAAATAAAAAAAAATTTAAAAAAAGAAGAAAAAAATTAAAAAAAAAAAAGAAAAAAAGAAAAAAACAGAAACTAAAATAAACCCCTGTTCCCCCTCCCCCTGCTCACCACCCCAATCCCTCCTGCTTACTGACCCTGGCATTCCCCTACACTGGGGCATAGAACCTTCACAGGGTCAACAGCCTCTCCTCTCATTGATGACCAACTAGGCCATCCTCTGCTATACACATGCTGCTTGAGCCATGAATCCCCCCATGTGTACCCTTTGGTTGGAATTTTAGTCCCTGGGAGCTCTGAAGGTACTAGTTAGTTCATATTGTTGTTCATCCTAAGGGTCTGCAAACCCCTTCAGCTCCTTGGCTCCTTTCTCTAGCTCCTCCATTGGGGACCCTGTACTCGGTCCAATGGATGGCTGTGAGCCTCTACTTCTGTATTAGTCGGGCACTTTCAAAGCCTCTCAGGAGATAGCTATATCAGACTACTGTCATCCAGTACTTGATGGCATCCTCAATAGTGTCTAGATTTGATGACTGAATATGGGAAGGATTCCCAGGTGGGGCAGTCTCTGAATTGTCCGTCCTTTAGTCTCTGCTCCATAGTTAGTCTCTACAACTCCTTCCATGGGTATTTTGTTCCCCCTTTTAAGAAGGAACGAAGTGTCCACACTTTGGTCTTCCTTCTTCTTGAGTTTCTTATGGTTTGTAGTTTGTACTTTGTGTATTCCAATCTTCTGGAGAAAAGTTTTTGTTTTGTTCTTTTTACACTTTTTTTCTTACGTTCGTGTGTTTGGCTTGAATCTCTTCCCGGTTGACATTGTTCTATTATGCTCTCTTCAGGTATAGGCAGGAGTCATACAAGAGGGTTCAGTGCTTGTACACTTGAATTACTCAAATGGGGTTACATCAGCGGCATTTCTGAGTTTTCATTTGCTAGACAATTAATCAAGAGACTCCTTAAACACTATAACTAGATGAGACCATCCTAAAATGTTCTGAAATGTGTTTATACTCGTAGCGGCTGCTAAGGATTCATGGTGACTATTCTTGCAGATTGTTGCCACTGCACCTTTATTTTATCTGTCAGGAGTGCTTTCTCAACACAACTTGGTGTGAAGCACATAGACCATACACCAATTACTAGTCTGAGGGGAAATCTCTTAATCAGGCCAATTGGTAAATAGGCTGTGCCAACTTCTTTTACATAGATACTGTAAAAGACAAATGTTCTATGTAAAATAGGTTTTAATTTTAATGAAGTAATAAAAAGGATTACAAGACTGGAAGTCATAATGATCTTGTCTCTGCAGAAGAGTTCTCAGAGAACATGAGATCTTCGGTTTTGACAGTTTCACTTGGTCAGTGGTCAAAGGAAGCTGGAACTCAACAAGTGCCAGGATTTGTAACCCAGTGGGACACAACTCTCATTAAAATCTTTAGCATACTCTCTAAGCTGATAAGGCTTGGAAACCTGTTTTATTCAGCCAATGCTCTTTATTCACTCATTTTTGTATTCCCAGAACATTCTATAGTTATTCTTGAGAACTTTGAGGAAGGATCAGAAATTGCACTAGGTCACAATCATCAAACAAACTGTGCTGCTGGCTCTGTCTGATATTATAGATTTTATGACATGTTATATTCACAATACTAAATTTCCTTATTACTTCACTGAGATAAATCATGTGCTTTTCTTGTTGATGCCCTGGAATTATAAGCCAGTAAACCTCATTTCAGCCTCAACTGAGAGCAGTTTGTTTTAGTTTCTCTGAGATTACCCATGGACAATATATGAGTGCAAATCTGGAATCAGGGATGTTATAAAAAGACACTTGACCAAAATGACCTATTTTCTGGAATGTGTTGTATCTTTCTTATTTCATGATTAGCTATGCTTCCAATCTCCTTGGCAGAGCTACCCTAACACTATCTGCATATCACTGGTGTCACTTTATCTACCACATAGAGGAGCTGATATACACTGCCACAGCTCTTTTTATACTCTTGTCTACAAAGTAGCATTATTAACCAAAATATGTATGCTTCTGTTGGAGCTCAATGCTATGTAATTTCATTATTTCAACAAAACAGCTAAAGCCAGTTCCACCTATGGCACAATTGACCACAGCACTACATTTCTCTCTCTGTATAATCATACAATATCTTTCATACTTTACCTTTACAATAACTGCGTAATTTGTGAAGAATCCATATCATTTTTTTTCATTCTTTGGATATTTGCATAGATTTTTGTTTGTAGTTTGTTTGTTTTACTAATATCGATTGTATGTGTTAATACATTCTAGGTCTGAGGTAAAGGGTGTGGTTTCTTTAGCAATGGTTTATTCTACAGTTATGCATGATAAAAACGGCAATGACGATTGCCTATAATTTCTGAAGATTTTTTTGTCTTCTCTAACCAACAACTCATTAGGAAGTGTCCTGAGGTTTTTCTTTTCTTTTTTTTTGTTCTTTTGTTGTTGTTTTATTTTTAATGTTGGGGAGCTATGCTTATCAGCATCATCATCATCATTATTATTAATTTTATTTATATCCCAAATATTGCCCCTCCATCCTCATCTCCCATCAGTGGAATTCTTACCCCATTCCCCTCCTCTTCACCTCTGACATAGTGCCTCCCCACCCCAGCATCTCATCACCCTGAGGCATCAAGTCTCTACAGGATTTTGGACATCTGCATCCTGTCTCATTGTGGCCAGACAAGCAGTCTTCTGCTATATATGTGCCTGAGTTTTGGTCTTATTTCTATCCAATATTTCCTCAATATGCCTCCAATGCCCACTCTTAGAGCTGTTTTGTACAGTTTGCACCACTGTGTATCAGGAATATGTTGTCGTTGTTGTTGCTGATGATGATGCTTTTCATTTGTTCTTGTTTGGTTTAGTTTGGTTTGGTTTGGTTTGGTTTGATTTGATTTGGTTTGTTCACAAGGAATTAAAGATAACAAATTGCTTTAAGTCTCTGAAGCAACTTTGGAGTATACACACTGAAACAGTTTTGAGGCTTTGAAAGAATAAGGGTATCTTTTGAATTGGGACGAATGCATTTTGGTTTACAACATGGCTATGAGCCTTTCAGGGTCAGGACTTGAATTTTGGAGTTAGAATGAGAAACACCCTCTGTATCTTCACATGATCTGAACATTTGCTTCCTATTGGGTGGTGCTGCTTGTGAGATTATGGAGCTTTTCAGATTTAAAGCCTTATTGGAGAAAGCATTCACAGTTGATGGTCTTTGAGTGCTTAAATTCAGTTATTTTTCTTTTTACTTTGTTACTGGGTTTATGAGAGTGATATTATATTTTCCCCAAGGAGGAATAGTTTCTGTTTCTATCATGATCATGGTACATTGACTTCCAACATGGACATCTGTCCATCTGGAGCTCTAAATTAAATAAACTATTTCTTAAATCTCTTTTTTGTCAGCTACAAAAATTGTAAGCTGTATTTATATATTAATTTATTATTAATGTGTTTTCATAAGGCTTCTAATTCCCTATCTCATAGTTGAGATACCAACTGTATGCTACTGTTTGCTTGAGGAATTTCAATGTTATGTAAAGTCAGTAAAATGCAAAGTGTTAGTGTAATTGTATGTATGTGACACATGGTATTGAGTGCAATTAACATTCTTGCTGTTCTAATCTCATTTTGAACCTTCATGTACTTTAAAGAAAAACTTTAGGTTTTCCTTCTCTTTAAGTTGATATTTTAAGATTTCACTGTTTATATTTGAAATTTATGTAAAATAATGTTTTTAGATTGATATATACGCTTGTTATATATATATTTAATTTGTTTTATAAAATATCAATATTGTAATATATAATACATAACAATGACATATAATATATATAAAAATAATTATATACACAAATATGCATGTATATATGCAAATATATAGTAATAAAAATAGCATGATATTACTAGCATAAAAATAGACATAGCAATCAACAGAAGCTTGTAGAAAAATCAGATATAAGACTCACAGTTTCAGTTGCCTGATTTTTCACAATGGTGCCAAAATGTAAGAAAGACAGGTTTTTTTTTTCTAGAAATGAAGCTAAACAACTGTATTTTGACATTTACCAAAGTACAAATAGAATATTTTGTCTTATTGCACAGAAAACTAAGTTCCAAATGGATCATGGTCCTCAAATAAAAATTGATCGCTTGAAGTTGCTAAAAGAAAAAAGTAGACAATAATTTTTCCTCTTGGAGACATAGAATGGAACATTATAATAAGCCCTGGTCCCACAAATAATGATTAGAATGTGGTAAATGGAATCTCATGAAACTAAAATATGTTTGTATATATCTAATTACTATTTAAAATAAACATTTCTGTTACCTTAAATCTAATTTTAAAGTCACCTTGTTCTTTTCATTTTCTTTTATTTCTTTTATTTTTGGTTATTATGACATACTATTTTATTAATTGGAAAGCCTATTTTTATATTCCCTTTTTTGTCTATATTGCTGTTGCTCTAAAAATATTTTTACTAACACCCTACACAAAAGTTGTTAGAATAATTTTATTACATGACCTATAAGCAAAGTTTAACTCAAATTTAGGTTTTAATATATTATTAGACATTTATTTATTTTTGTGAATTCCATATATGCATATAATATAATTTAATTATATTTAAAGTTTTGACATCATACTCTCACTTAATTTAAATAAAATGTCAAAATGATTATATTCTTACATTTTGATCATGAACAAACAATGTTAGTTTTGAATTAATGAGAGAATGTAATTAGCTCAGCACACAGGAATCCCACCTGACCAGTGTGGCTAGGGTTCCTTCTGGTCTGTGCTGGTCTACCTTGGGCATGAATTTGGCAACCAGTCCCACAGCCCCCCAGAGGAGGCTCTACTCCCAGGCACTGTAGTAAAACCAGGAACTCTTGCAAAACTAGCAAGCTCCAGGATCCCAGGAGCTTGGTCACACCAGGATCTCAGGGTCTCAGAGGCAGCTTGACTCCCCAGAACTCTGACACTCCCAGAATTTCAGGATCATAGGACCCCAGAATCACAAGATCACAGAGACAGCTGGACTCTAAGGAGTTCTGACATAACCAGGATTACAAGAAGGACAGGCTCCAGTCAGATATAGCAATGGCAGGGAGCACTAGGCATAATCAGATGGCAGGAGGCAAGCATAAGAACAGAAGCAACAGAAAACAAGGTTAATTGGCATCATCAGAACCCAATTTTCCCACCATAGCAAGTCCTGGACACACCATCACACAGGAAAAGCAAGATTCAGATCTAAACTCATTTCTCGTGATGATGATGGAGGACTTTTAGAAGGACATAAATAACTCCTTTAAAGAAATACAGGAGAACACACGTAAACAGATAGAAACCCTTAAAGAGGAAACACAAAAATCTCTTAAATAATTATAGGAAAACACAATCAAACAGTCAAAGGAAATGAACAAAACCATCCAGGATCTAAAAATGGAAATAGAAACAATGAAGAAATCATAGAGGGAGACAATTCTGGAGTTAGAAAACCTAGGAAAGAGATCAGGACTCATAGATGAAAGCATCAACAATAGAATACAAGAGATAGAAGAAAGAATCTCATGTGCAGAATATATCTTTAAAAATATGACACAACAGTCAAAGAAAATGCAAAATGCAAAAACATCCAGGAAATCCAGGATACAATGAGAAGTCCAAACCTAAGCATAATAGGTATATAGAGAGTGATGATTCGCAACTTAAAGGGACAGTAAATATCTTCAACAAAATTATAGAAGAAAATTTCCCTAACCTAAAGAAAGAGATGCCCATGAACATACAAGAAGCCTACAGAACTCCAAATAGACTTGACCAGAAAAGAAATTCCTCCTGTCACATAATAATAAGAACACCAAATGCACTAAACAAAGAAAGAATTTTAAAAGCAATAAGGGAAAAAGTTCAAGTAACATATAAAGGCAGGCCTATCAGAATTACACCAGCCTTCTCACCAGAGACTATGAAAGCTAGAAGAACCTGGGTAGATGTCTTATAGACCCTACAAGAACACAAATGCCAGCCCAGGCTACAATACCCAGCAAAACTCTCAATTACCATAGATGGAGAAAACAAGATATTCCATGACAAAACCAAATTTACATAATATCTTTCCACAAACCCAGCCCTACAAAGGATAATAGATGGAAAACATCAACATAAGGAGCAAAACTATACCCTAGAAGAAGCAAGAAAGTAATCTTTCAACAAATCCACACAAACG
>JADRCD010230072.1:21473-40468 GCA_019843815.1 Montemys delectorum | reverse complement strand
CCATAGATGGAGACAACAAGATATTCCATGACAAAACCAAATTTACATAATATCTTTCCACAAACCCAGCCCTACAAAGGATAATAGATGGAAAACATCAACATAAGGAGCAAAACTATACCCTAGAAGAAGCAAGAAAGTAATCTTTCAACAAATCCACACAAACCTAATTCCACCTCTCACAACAAAACAACAGGAAGTGACAATTACTTTTTCTTAATATCTTAATATGAAAATTAATATTACCAACATATCCTAATCAATTGAAATCCAATAATATGAGGAATTAGAAATTTGTTGATTGTCATCCAATGGTCTCTCTAATTTGGTAATTGGAGAAATAAGTCCAATATTGTACAATCTATATACATTTTCAGCTTGTTTGTGTGTGACCGTGTCTGGCTGTGTACAACATAAGGGTCTTGAAATCTTGCTTTTACTATCTCAGCCAAAATATTTTGTAAAACCAAAATTACACAATATCTTTCCACAAATACAGCCCTACAAAGGATAATAGATGGAAAACACCAACACAAGAAAGGAAACTACATCCTAGAAAAAGCAAGAAAGTAATCTTTCAACAAATCCAAAAGAAGATAGGCACAGAAACATAATGCTACCTCTAACAACAAAAATAACAGGGAGTAACAATCACTTTTCCTTAATATCTCTTAATATCAATGGACTCAATTCTCTGATAAAAAGACATGTACTAACAGACTGGACATGTAAACAGTACTCAGCATTTTGCTGCATAAAGGAAATGCACCTCAGTGATAAAGACTGCCACTAACTCAGAGTAAAAGGTTGGAATACAATTTTCCAAGCAGGTGGTCCCAAGAAACAAGCTGGAATAGCTATTCTAATATCAAAGAAAATTGACTTTCAATAAAAACAGTTAAGGAAAAATCTACCAAGATGAACTCTCAATTCTGAATATCTATGCTCCAAATGGAAGGGCACACACTTTACTAAAGCACAAAGCACACATCGTAACTCACACAATAATAGTGGAAGACTTTAATAGCACACTCTCCTCAATGGACAGATCATGGGAAAGAGAAAGAAAGCAGAGACACAGTGAAACTCACAGAAGTTATGAAACACAGGGATCTAACAAATATTTATAGAACATTTCATCCTATAGCAAAAGAATATACTTCTTCTCAGCACCTCATGGTACCCTATCCAAAATTGACAATATAATTGGCCCAAAACAAGCCTCAACATATACAAGAAGATTGAAATAATTCCATGCACCCTATTAGATCACCCCAGAGTAAGGCTGGTCTTAAAGACCAACAAAAAACAATGAAAAACACATATACACATGGGAACTCAACAAAGATCTATTCAATGATAATTTGGTCAAGGAAGAAATAAAGAAAGAAATTAAAGACTTTTAAGAATTTAATGAAAATGAACACACATCATACCAAATCTTATGGGACCCAATGAAAGCACTGCTAACAGGAAAACTTATAGCTCTTTGTGCTCCCCAAAAGAAACTAGAGGGAGCTTACATTAGCAGCTTGACTGAATACCTGAAAGCTCTAGAACAAAAAGAACCAAATATAACCAAGATAGATAGATGGTAGGAAAAAAATCAAACTCAGGGCTGAAATCTAAACAGAAACAAATTATATATATTTATATTTATATATATACACACATATACACATAGATAGATAAGTAGATAGATAGATAGATAGATAGATGATATAGATATAGATATGCACACATACACACACACACACACACACACACACACACACACAGAAACACATACGCACACAAAGAATCAACAAAACTAGGAGCTGGTTCTTTGAGAAAAATAACAAGATAGATAAACCCTTAGCAAGAATAACCAGAGGGCACAGAGACAGTTTCCAAATTAATAAAATCAGACATGAAAAGTGAGACATAACATCAGAAACTGTGGAAATTCAAAAAAAAAAAAACCATCAGATCCTACTACAAAAGCTTATATGCAACTAATATGAAAAATCTGGATGAAATATATAATTTTCTCAAAACATACAAGGTGCCAAAGTTAAAATAGGATCAGGTAAACCATCTAACAGTCTCATAACCCCTATAGAAATAGAAACAGTCATTGATAGTCTTCCAACCAAATAAAGACCAAGACCAGATGGGTTCAGTGTAAAATTCTATTAGGCCTTTAAAGAAGACCTAATATTGATACTCTTCAAACTATTCCACAAAATAGAAACAGAAGGTATACTACCCAATTCATTCTATGAAGCCACAATTATGCTTATACCTAAACCACACAAAGACCAAACAAAGAAAGGGAACTTCAGACAAATCTCTCTTAAGAACATTGATGCAAATTCAATAAGATGGTGGTCCTCTTGACAGCTTGATGTTGGACTTAGCGCTTGTAAAACAGTAAAGTAACAAATGTTTCCTGTATCATCTATCTGATTTCTAGAATTGTGATATATTGTCTCCAAAAAACAGTTATATATATGTCTCCTCTAATTGGATTATTCATTTCCTCCCTGTGAGTTCTGAGTGTACTCTGCAGAGTCAAATTTAGCATATATGTTATTTATAAGTATTTCATTTTCACTCGTGATGTTTCTTTGTGTGTCCATGATCTTGTTTTCTGGAAGAGCAGGTAGTGTTTTTAACAGCTGAGCCATGTCTTCAGTTTAAATATCACAGTGTCAACTGAGATTGTCCTCTCATGAGATTTGTCAATAAAACCTTGGATGGAATTTTGGAAAACACAAAAAAAAATACTCAATATAATTCTTGCCAACCAAATCCAAGAACACATTTAAATGATCATTCAACACGATCAAGTAGGCTTCATCCCAGGGATGCTGCATGGATGGTTCAATATAAATCCATCAACATAATTCACTACATAAACCAGCTCAAAGAAAAAAAACCCACATGATCATTTCATTACATACTGAGAAAGCATTTGACAAAATTCAGCATCTGTTCATGTTAAAAGTCTTGGAATGATATGGAATTCAAGGCCCATATCTAAACATAGTAAAAGCAATATACAGCAAACCAGTAGCCAACATCAAACTAAATGAAGAGAAACTTGAAGCAGTCTTACTAAAATCAAGAACTAGACAAGGCTGACCACTCTCTCCCTACCTAGTCAATATAGTACTTGGAATCCTAGCCAGAGTAATTAGACAACAAAAGAAGGTCAAAGGGATACAAATTGGAAAGGAAGAAGTTAAAATACAAATATTTGTGGATGATAAGATTGAATACTTAAGTGACCCCAAAAATTCCACCAGAAACTCCTAAAGCTGATAATTTTAGGAAAGTAGTTGGATACAAAATTCACTCAAACAAATCAGTAGCCTTCCTCTACTCAAAGGATAAGTAGGCTGAGAAAGCAATTAGGGAAATGACACCCTTCACAAGAACAACAAATAATATTACATACCTTAGTGAAACTCTAAGCAAGCAAGTCAAAGATCTATATGATAAAAACTTCAAGTCTCTGAAGAAAGAAATCAAAGACCTCAGAGGATGGATAGATCTCCCATGCTTATGGATTGGCACGATTAATATGATAAAAATGGCTATCTTGACAAAAGCAATCTACAGATTCAATGCTATCCCCATCAAAATTCCCACTCAAGTCTTCACAGCGTTAGAAAGAGCAATTTGCAAATTCATCTGGAATAACAAAAAAACAAGGATAGCAAAAACTATTCTCAACAATAAAAGAACTTCTGGTGGAATCACCATCTCTGACCTTAAGCTGTACTATAGAGCAATTGTGATAAAAACTGCATGATATAGGTACAGTGACAGGTAGGTGGATTAATGGAATAGAATTGAAGGCCCAGAAATGAACCCACACTCCTATAGTCACTTGATCTTTGACAAATGAGCTAAAATCATACAGTGGAAAAAAGACAGCAGTTTCAACAAATGGTGCTGGCTCAACTGGCAGTCAGCATGTAGAAGAAGGAAAATTGATCCATTCTTATCTCCTTGTAGAAAGCTCAAATCAAAGAGGATCAAGAACCTCCACATAAAGTCAGATCCACTGAAACTAATAGAAAGGAAAATAGGGAAGAGCCTCAAGCATATGGGCACAAGGGAAAAAATTTCCTTAACAAAACACCAATTGCTTATACTCTTAGAATTGACAAATGGGACCTCATAAAATTGTAAACCTCCTGTAAGGCAAAGGACACTGTCAATAGTACCAAATGGCAACCAACAGATTGGAAATGTTCTTTTTTTAAATTAATTTATTTTTTATTAGACATTTTCTTTATTTACATTTCAAATAATATCCCCTTTCCCAGTTTCCCCTCCGGAAAAAAATTAAAAAACCTGTTCCTTCCCCTCTTTACTTGCTTATCAACCCATCCTCACCCACTTCCTGGCCCTGGCATTCCCCTTCACCCGGACATAGAGCCTTCACAGGACAAAGAGGCTCTTCTCCCATTGATGACCAACTAGGCCATCCACTGCTACATATGCAGCTGGAGCCATGAGTCCCACTATGAGTTGGGGGTTAGTCCCTGGGGACTCTGAGGGTACTAGTTAGTTCATATTGTTGTTCCTCCTAAAAGGCTGTAAACCCCTTCAGCTCTTTGCAAAAGATCTTTACCAATCCTACATCTGACAGAGGGCTAATATCCAATATATATGAAGAACTCAAGAAGTTAGAATCCAAAGAACAAAATAACCCTATGAAAATGGGGTACAGAGCTAAACAAAGAATTTTCTTTTTTTTCTTTTATTAGATATTTTCTTTATTTACATATCATATTTCCCAGTTTCCCCTCCAAAAAATAACAACAACAACAACAACAATAACAAGAATAAACCCCTGTTCCCACCCCTCTCTTCCTGTTCTCCATCCCTGGCCCTGGCATTCCCCTACACTGGGGCACAGAACCTTCACAGGGTCAAGGACCTCTCCTCCCATTGATGACCGACTTGGCCATCCTCTACTATACACATGCTGTTGGAGCAATCACTCCCACCATGTGTACTTCTTGATTGGTGGTTTAGTCCCTGGGAGCTCTGAGGGTACTAGTTAGTTCATATTGTTGTTTGTCCTAAGGGGCTGCAAACCCTTCAGCTCCTTTGATCCTTTCTCTAGCACCTTGATTTGGGGACTCTGTACTCAGTTCAATGGATGATTGTGAGCCTCTACTTCTGTATTAGTCTGGTACTGTCAGAGACTCTCAGGAGACAGCTATATTAGGCTGGATTGTCATTCCTTCAGTCTATGCTCCATAGTTAGTCTCTGCAACTCCTTCCATGGTTATTTTGTTCCTCCTTTTAAGAATGAATGAAGTGTCTACATTTTGGTCTTCCTTCTTCTTGAGTTTCTTGTGGTTTGTGGATTGTACTTCTTGTATTCCAAACTTCTGGGCTAATAAGTACTTATTAGAGAGTGCATACCATGTGTGTTCTTTGTGATTGGGTTACCTCACTCAGGATGATATTCTCCAGATCCACCCATTTCCCCAAGAATTTCATAAATTCATTGTTTTTAGTAGCTGAGTAGTACTCCATTGTGTAGATGTACCACAGTTGCTGTATCCATTCCTCTGTTGAGGGACATCTTGGATGTTTCCAGTTTCTGACAATTATAAATAAGGCTGCTATGAACATGGTGCAGCATGTGTCCTTATTACATGTTGGAGCATCTTCTGGGTATACACCCAGGAGTGGTGGAAAAAGACAGAATTTTCAACAAATAGTGTTGGCTCAACTGGCAGTTAGCATGTAGAAGAATGCAAATTGATCCATTCCTATTTCCTTGTACAAAGCTCAAGTCCAAGTGGATCAAGGATCACTTCATCAAATCAGATACACTGAAACTAATAGAAAAAAAGTGGGGAAGAGGCTCAAGCACATAGACACAGGGGAAATTTCCCTGAACAGAACACTAATAGCGTATGCTCTAAGATCAAAAATTGACAAATGGAACCTCATAAAGTTGCAAAGCTTCTATAAGGCAAAAGACACTGTCAATAGGACAAAACCACAACCAACAAATTGGGGAAAGATCTTTACCAATCCTATATCTGATAGAAGACTAATACCCAATGTATATAAAGAACTCAAGAAGTTAGACTCCAGAGAACCAAATAACCCTATTAATAAATGGGGTACAGGGCTAAACAAAGAATTCTCAACTGATGAATACTGAATGGCTGAGAAGCACCTGAAGAAATGTTCAACATCGTTAGTCATCAGGGAAATACAAATCAAAACAACCCTGAGATTCCACCTCACACCAGTCAGATTGGCTAGGATAAAAAACTTAGGTGACAGCAGATGCTGGAGAGGTTGTGGAGAAAGAAGAACACTCCTTCATTGCTGGTGGAATTGCAAGCTGGTACAATCACTCTGGAAATCAGTTTGGTAGTTCCTCCAGAAATTGGACATAGTTCTACCAGAGGACCCAACAAAGAATTTTCAACTGACAAGTATGGAATGGCCAAGTAGCACCTAAAGAAATGTTCAACATCCTTAATCATCAGGGAAATGCAAATCAAAACAACCCTGAGATTCTACCTCATACCACTTAGAATGGCTAAATTCAAAAGCTCAGGTGACAGCAGATGCTGATGAGGATGTGGAAAAGAAGAACACTCCTCCATTGCTGATGGGAGTAAAATCTGGTACAACCCCAATAGAAATCATTTTTTTTTTGGTTTCTCCAAAAATTGAACATAGTATTACCTCAGAACCTGTTGCAGGATGTTCTCCGTCCAATCGTATTAGTGCAGTGTTAGGCCTGTGATTGGACAGGAAAGGGGAGGCAGAGCTATGGTTTTTCAGGGACATATAGAGAGATAACAGAATGGGAGGAGGAGGAGAAGCCAACATGGAGACAGACAAACAAGAAGATGATCCTGATTCTATGTGGTTTTCAACAGCCACAAGTAGCTAAGGTTTTTACAAGCTTAGAATAATTGGGTTAAATCTTTGTCTTTATAAACTGATTCTGAAATTATTGTATTGGCATCTTGTAAGATCTAATAAGATCTTGTGATATATATATATATATATATATATATCTGATTGGATAATTAAGCTTTAAGAGTCATGTTTCTACTGGGTAACTAGGCGTTGAGATGGCTGATCATGGGGTGTGTGGGGCATTGCATAGAAGTGAGATGATCTAGCTGGGGGAGAATAGCTCAGGGGTGAGAATACGCCAAGCAGGACCCCACTGGGAGATAATGTTATGGCCTATCAGTACTGGTATTAGAGCAGTGGGAACATAGACCAGTGGGGCAAGAAATGATGGGATGACTTATTTAACATTTCCCACAACAAGGACTCAGCTATATCTTGGGCATATATCCAGAAGATGCTCTTCAACATGTAATAAGGATACATGCTCTACTTCTTCATAGCAGTCTTATTTATAATAGCCAGGAGCTGGAAACAACCCAAATGTTCCTCAACAGAGGAATGGATACAGAAAATGTGGTACATCTACACAATGGAGTACTACTCAGCTATTAAAAATGAAGAATTCATGAAATTCTTAGGCAAATGGATGGATCTAGAGAATATCATCCTGAGTGAGGTAACCCAAGCACAAAAGAAACACATGGTATGCATGCACTGATAAATGGATACTAGCCCCAAAGGTCCAAATAACCAGGATACAATTCATAGACCACATGAAGCTCAATAAGAAGGAAGACCAAAGTATGGGTGTTTCAGTCCTTCTTAGAAGGAGAACACAATACTCACAGGAGCAAATATGGAGATAAAGTGTAGAGTAGAAACCAAAGGAAAGGCCACCCAGAGACTGTCTCACCTGGGGATTCATTTTATATACAGTTATCAAACTCTGACATTATTGTGGATGCCAAGAAGTACATGCTGAAAGGAGCCTGATATGGCTGTCTCTTGAGAGGCTCTGCCAGAGCCTTACAATTACAGAGGCTTATGTTAGCAGCCAACCATTGGACTAAGCATGGGGTCCCTAACAGAGGAGTTAGAGAAGGGACTGAAAGAGTTAGAGAGCTTTGCAATCTCATAGGAAGAACAACAGTATCAACCAACCAGACCTTCTATAACTCCCAGGCACTAAGCCATCAAAAAAGGAGTACACATGGCTCCAGCTGCATATGTACCAGAGGATGGCCTTGGCATGCAACAATGGAAGGAGAGGTCCTTGGTCCTATGAAGGCTAGATAGATACCAGTGTAAGGGAATTGAGGGCAGAGAGGTGGGAGTGAGTAGGTGGTGTGGAGGAACACCCTCATAGAAGCAGGAGGAGGGAGGATGTGATAGGGTGTTTCTGGGAGGGAAGGAATCCCAGAAAGAGGATAACTTTGAAATGTAAATAAAGAAAATATCCAATGAAAAATTAGTAATAAAAAAGAAAAAAAGAAAATATCCAATTAAAAAAAAACTACACTTAAAAAATGTAATTAGCTCATACAGATAAAACATCTAATAGATGGTTTTATATTTTAATACAGTTTTTACAAATATATATTAACACAATAATACAGTGAGATCATTTCAGATATTTTCACCAATCATTTCTAATATAAATATTATGAGATGAAGCTATTAATCTTATACACTAAGGTACATCTTCAGTAGGTACAGTTTTCTCCTTGGGGAAGATGCATTCTTGATTATTCAGAATGACATAAATTGTCAAGTAGACAGATACTCTAGACAGAAATATTGAAATTGATCAATTTTGCATACAGTAACCACTATAAAACCTCACCTAGCCAGTGAACATAACCGTATTATATTTTAAGCTTTTTTCACCTGAAGATAAAATCTTTGTGATACACAAATATGAACATAGGAAATTAAATTAGATAAGAGAGTAGCAATGACAGGGGAAGACTGTGTGAAGGAGATATGCAATATCTACATCTACCGGAATTAATTGTAGCTGTGCTACACTAGGGAGAGTAAACATTCCCACAGTGCTTTTGATATCACGGCTGTGACATTTGAGGCTGTCAAAGTGAAGCCTTAACTGATCTTAATTTGCAGAATGATATATAGCAGTGGACAGTACTAGATGAGTCCATTGTTTACTTACAACTTTAATAACCTGGGTTATAGACATTGGGAAATTCTATAGTCTGTCTTTAAGAGACATTTTATTAACCTTTACCACAACCTCATTTCAATGTTTAGCATATGCATTCTAATTTGAGACTATGTGTCAAAGTGTCCTTGACAAAGGTGACTGGGTTCTTTAGCAACTGTCAGAAGAAAATTCATTGTGACATTAAAACCATTTATGTTTCTCTTTTGTCATAGTATACTTTATTTGACAACTTATTGCAAACAGAACGTAAAAAGGTGGTTTATCTTTACTACAGTTAGTACAAAAGTTAAATTACAAACTGCTTTATAAGCAAACACAAAAATTAATAATATTCATTATTAACAATATTCATGTTTATTGGTGGAAGAAGTTTTCCTCTGTCACATCAATAAATCACAAATTTTACTATAGCTTCCCTAACAGTATTATTTTTTTATTAAAGATGCATTTCACTGAAAAACTTTCAAGGATGTGTAACTTCATAATTATTAGTGAGAAAATATAGTAATATTTACCCATACAAAAGCTTTAATTCAAACTTTTAAATTTCATGCCATACAGGGTACACAATAAAATTTTTGATAATTGTAAGTTGGATATATTATTTTCAGAAATCTGGGTCCTATTACCTTAAGATATTATTCTGAGCATTGTGGGTAGAATTACTTTAAATAAAGCTGAAGTTTAAAACTATCTCTTAAACATACCTTACTGAGCAGTTAATACAGCCAGAGAGGACTGTTGAGAAGTAGCTTCCAAACTTGGAAATCAGGATCTGTAATGGATATCTGATGACATATTATTGAGGAATTACTCAGCTACAGCATAGGAAACTCTATAGACATATACATATCTAGTTTATGTAAACTGAGGGATTGTTATATCAAAGCAGAAATTTTACGTTCTGATATTTGAAATTCTGATGAATACTCATTCTACTAATTTTTAAAATACTATTATTTACATTGTTATATGTATTAGGACTCATCCTTGGTTTAGGTACTATGCATGGTGATAGGGCCACAAGAAGCTGTTGGATAACACATTTCTTCTAAGTGTCATTTTACTTTATGTTAGTTTCTTTGCAAGAGTCTGACAATGGGCTCGACAATCTTGGCACATTAAGAAAATCAGAATGGAAAATTTAGAGGAAGGACTGAAGGAGTTAAATGATATTGCAACCCCATATCAAGTAATCAGACCCCTCAGAGTTTCCAGGGTCTAAGCCACTAACCAAAGAGCAAACATGACAGGCTCATGGCTCCTGCTACATGAGTAGCAGAGGATTGCTTTATCTGGTCTCATTGGGAGGGAATAGGCTTGGCTCTGTGGAGGTTTGATGCCTTAGAGATGGAGGATGGTAGAAGGGTGAGGTGTGAGGTGGGATAGGTCCGGGAGCACCCTCTTAGAGACAAAGTGGAGGGGGATGGTAGGAGGTTTGTGGATGGAAGACTAAGAAAAGGAACAACATTTGAAATGTAAATAAATGAAATAGTTAATAAACGAAGAAGAAAAAAGAAAAACAAAATGGGGTAAAAAACATTTTAAATGGATATTAAAATACACAGGTATGTTTTGTGAGATTATGGCCATATATTGATGAGGCTTGTTATGGATTCCTGATCATCCATCTTGAATTGATTCTAGCTGAGAGCAATGTTCTGAGTGCCCAAATCTTACACTCTGGTAACTCTAAGTTCTATTCACCATCTTCTTTGGATTCTACGTGTCAGGTTTTCCTGGCTGACAGTTTTATAACTCCTCTTATTACAATAATACTACCTTTCTGGTTTCATGTAATTAAGAATTACCAACTTGATCCTATTAATTTTTTATCTTACTTGGCCTATGCCACCAGTTCTCAAAAAATCACAGAAGCATCTTTCCCCGGGAGTTTTCCCAATGATGTGTACATAGCTACTGTTGAGTTCCTTTAAAATGTCAGTTATTCAAGAGTATGTACTGTTTCTCAACTTGTTTGTTCCATGAAAGATTCCAGACAAGTCAAAGTATTGGCAATTATTAGTATAATTTCAAATATTTTTCTAACCAATTAGTTCCCTAAAGAATGTGTGCTGTGTCTCCACTTCTCTGTTCTGTAAATGATTCCAGACAAGTCAACGTGAATGATGATTATTACTATAATCTCAAATACTATTTTAACTGCTGTATACCGATTGATGGAATGTCTTTGCTGTTATACATCATTGTACACAATACAAAAATCTATTGATTTTATAAATGAGTTCTATTGAAGGCAGACAGCAAAAAGAACTCAAAAGAAGAGAAGTTCTTTGGAAGAACTTCCAAAGAAATACAAATAACTATGGTAAACCACAGAATGCCCTCCAGACAAGGGTAAGCACTAGGGTTCTCACATAATGATGACAGTATGTTTTACTATTTTTTCACATAGCAACATATCAGTCATATAAACTGATGATAAAAATGATGTGTTGTGACTCAGAATTCTGTCATATACCCGGACAATGAAGACACATTCAAGCTGAGGAGCATATATAATTATATTACATATATATATATATACATATGTATACATATATTTCCTCTGAATTTTCAGAGATGTTACAGTATAGTGACATATCTATAGGTACATTGTCATGTGTCTCTTGAGTACTGCTTCTATGGAAGATGATGATAACAGTACTAACCTCACTTCTAAAATGGCATTATTGACATGCTCATCTATTTGACAAATTTCTATAAGCCACTGCTACTCTCAAACAGACAATGAAAATTTGTACCAGGTAATTAATTACAAGGCCTAGTTCTCCAGTCATTATAGTTTCTTATTACATCCTGTTAAGTGAATTATATCATAGATAATAGAAACTCAAAGATGGAAGAATGTCTCTGTGAGGAGACTACAACTGTTTCATTAAAAACTTCAAAAAACAAAATTTTATTTGAATACATCAAGTTTAGAAGGATCTTTAGAACTGAGTTTCAATTCTTATGATACTTTTATTTATTTTTATTAGATATTTTCTTTATTTACATGTAAATTTATGATACTTCTTGATTTTAATTTCTTCAAAATCTTATGTTCTGGGCCATTACAAACATATATCTTATTAATTAGAATTATATATAATCAAATTGAAACAAAACACTGCATGGATCAAACTTTGTTACAGGGTCATTTTTATATTTGCTATACTATGTAAACATAAACAGTTTGCTCAGCTTCTTTTAGTTTAATGCTTATTATTTTAAATGAAATACTTTTCATATAATATATTCTGATTATGATTTCTTCTCCAAAATCTATCTCTTTCTGGATACATACTTTCTACCTCATACCTACCCAAGTCCACAGAGATTATTGCTTGCTCTCATTTGAAAACATGCAGCATCTAAAATAATTATACAATGATGAAAATAATAAAAACAAATAAGCTGAATATGACAAAGCAAATACACAAATAGAAAAAAAAAAGAGGCAAAGAAAAAAGTCAAGAACTCACCAACTCTACTTCTATGCGATGCTCCCATAAAGTACACTTCCATTCATAACTATCATTTTGTTTACTCTTGCTAGGGTGACTTAGTTCCTCCTCTAATCTCCTATCCTATAACTAACCTCTGAGATTATGTGCATTGCTGTCTGCTTACCAAAGAATTAACAACCAATTTCCTCATATAAGCAAATATTCACAAAATGTAGTTTTCCAAAGTCATTGGGACATATTTTGTAGCTATGTTTCCTTAGAAAAACAGCAGTTATTTATGAGTTATGTCTCTCAATTATTTTTCAATATCCTTCCATTTATCTTAAAATTTCATTTTGAACAGCTGTGTAATATATTATTATACAAATGTACTACATTTTCTTTATCTATTCATCTTTTGAGGGACATATAGATTGTTTCCTAATTCTGCTTGTTATAGAATTTCAGACTAAATCTGTGTTTTTATTTGATTTTCTTCAGTTTTGGGTTGGGAGGTCTAAAGTACTTCAGGGAACTGGAATGTCATGGTGTAAAATTTTCAAATAAGTCAATAAAAATATTATGTTGGAAAAGATAAAAATAAATTAATAGAGCACCAGTGAATATGGCTGATCAATTTCCTCTATGGTGGAATGAAGCGTACATGAGTATTATAAATATATCTGTTTCCAGGTTTCCAAGGAACCAGAATGCGACACTGATTTCCATAGAGGCTGTACAAGTTTCCATTTCCACTAGCAAATCTGAGTGTTTCCCTTACTGCATATACTCACCAGAATGCAATGCCATTTATTTTATTGGTCTAGGTCATCCTGTCGAAAATAAAGTCTCAAAATAGTTTTAATTTTCATTTCCCTGATGATTAAGGATGTTGAACAGTTCTTTAAGGATTTACAACCATTTACATTTCCACTGTTGAGAGCTCATCCTGATGTTTATACTTTCATTGATGGACAGTTTCAAAAATAAGATTTTGTCATAAACTGGAGAGTTTTCCTCATTTTCTTTGTCTTGTATTTTGAACTTCTTTGGTATGAGGCTTATGGATTATTTCTAGCTAGGAAAATCAGCCATGAAGTCCAGTTTAATAGGAGGTTGAGATAGGTATGTCCAATACACCTTGATTCTTTGGATCCTAGCTACAACTATGTTTTCTAGTTCACAGCAGAACTGTCATGGGTAAAGTAAAGCGTGGGTTCAGAAAATGGTTGTATTTGTCACTGGTCACTTTCCCTTGCCTTCTCACCTATTTTGTTTCACAAAAGCAAGCTGTCAATCACATTTTATCTAATCCTTAACAGTGTCTTTTCTACTCAGGGCTTGAAGAACAATACAAAAGGGATTTTTCTCAGGAGAATCATTATAAATCAATCAGTATAGAGTTCAATTACTTTCCTATGCCCTCCAACAGTGATTAGTCTAGTTTTTCTTTGTGTTGTGGTGAACTATTTGAACAAAAGTAATTTGAGGATGAAAAGTTTTATTGAAGCTTATGTTTTAAAATTTCCACCATTTAGGGACATTAGACAGGAATCAAAGCAGGAACTTGAAGCAAAGACCAAGGGGAAAACACACTTGTTTGTTTGTTTACAGGCTTATGCTGAAGTTGCTTTCTTAAACATCCTAAAATGAACTGTCCAGGGAATCATGTGACCCACATTGAGTAGGGCACTTCTTGTTTAGTTAATAATCAAAATAATCCCTCTGTCCACAAGTAAATCTGACAATCCCTCAGTTGAGATTCACCTCACAGATTATTCTAGCCTGTAAAAAGTTGATACTTAAAGTTAACTAGGAGAATGATCAATGACTGTATTATACTTGAATGATTTAGAAAGAGGCATGCATTTGTACTCTTTTCATACTTTATAAAGTATATGTGTTTGTTCTTATTCTCACAGGATGTTTGAAATATGAAAGTAAAATACACTAGTTATAAATGAAGAATAAATGTTTCCTATTGACTTTAATTATGCTATTACTTTGAATATATTTGACAATTTATATAATATGTCTTATTTGTGTCATCATAAGTCTCTTTTTCATGTCTCATTACAAACAAGGATGTTAGAGTTAGTATTATTTATTTATTATTTAGAGCTATGAGACCTTATTCTTCAATGCTGAAAGTATATTTTCTGATATTTCTATATCTATGCAGATTTAAAGATTATATTTTCAAACTATGATTTGTGATGGATATCAAAGATGATATATAATATTGATATAAAGTAATAATCAAACTTCTAGAATGCCGAAATCCTTCATTATTAAATGCCATAGTAACTTCTTTTATTTTCCTGCTGAAATCTCATTTATGATAGATATGATTGTAAAAATTTTCAGAGATTATGTTTAATGAATGATTAAATTCACAAAAGTAAGCTTTTACTTAATGTTTGTCATAAAGTTGGACAGATGTTAAATTATCAGCTGTATACTATTGGGTCATTTAATTACTAATGCATGATAAAGTTTTATAGTAGGCAATGCTTAGAAGCTAATGGTATTAAGTAGAAAATAATATAATGTTTTATAGAATAAAAATTTAGTTTCCTGCATTCCTTAGAGCTTACCTGCTAAATGTCGCACAGAACCCTCTTTTATTCTACGTCTCTTTTCTTTTAGATGGATTTTTCATGCACTACATTCAGCTTATGAGTTCCCTTCTCCAAATTCCTCTGAGACCTTCCCTCTTCTCCTATCGAAACCAACATCTTTCCCTTTGCTTGAAAGAAGACAGATACCCATCTAAAGACTAATAATGAAAATTATCTAAGCATGATTGATTAAAATAAAGCTGGGAAAGAAAGTTTTTAAAACATACTTAATTATAACGCTGTTTAAATTCAGCTTCTTTACCAGGAACTCACTTGTGCTATTTGATCAATTAGCAAATGCCCATTGTCAGTATTCCTGAATATTACCCCTCTTCTCTTAGAATAAAAAGCTGATAGTTTTGAATACATCTGCGCTTTTTGGAATCAGTTTTGAGAAGATCTCTCAGCCATAGTGGCATAGATTGTGATAGTGATATAATTGTATGGATTACGATAGTAATAGCACTTTGGCTACTGTTATCCTGTATAAGCTATCCCGTATACGTACAGCAACAAGCAGAGTTTTCATAGTATGAGCATCATATGATCTAAGTATCTTCAGCAGGCTTCTTGGAGATTGGCAGCTTCTGCTTTACCGATGCAGCACCTCCTACACATGCAAATGAGCCCAGACTCAGAATACACTGCACTGTTCCAATGTCTTGTTTTACCCACCTTTAAGAATAATGTCTAGGAAGTAGAGGGAGAGATAGATCAGGGAGGTAGAGAGAAGGCAGAGTGGAAAAGGGGGGGCAGTTCTGATAGAGGAGGAGATGAGCAGAAGTACAGAGGGTCAGGAATTTGTAAGTAGGTATGTAAAAAGCAGTTGGGAGGTGGGAGTGGATGGGGAACTGGAAGTACCCACTAGAAAGTCCCAGATGCCAGCGACCCAAGAGGTTCCCAGGACCCAACAGGGAGAAATTTAGCCAAAACACCCAATAAGTGGGAGATAGAACCTGTAGAGTCTATATCCAGTGAATAGGCACGGCCCCCAGTTGAGGGATGGGATTATACACTCACCCCAAAAATATTAATCCAGAATTTCTCCTTGTCAAAAGGAAACACAGAGGCAAAGAGTGGAGCAGAAACTGAAGTAAAAGCCATCCAGAGACTGCCCTACCTAGGGATGCATCCCATCTGCTGACACCAAACCCAGACACTATTGATGATGCTAAGAAGGGCTTGCTGACAGAAGCCTGGTATAGCTGCTCCCTGAGAGACTCTGCCAGATGTGGATACACACAGCCAACCATTACACTGAGTGCAGGAATCCCAATGGAGAATTAGAGCAAGGACTGTAGGAGCTGAAGAGGTTTGCAACTCCATAGGAAGAACAACAATATCAACCAACCAGACCCTGCAAATCTCCCAGGTATTAAACCACCAACCAAAGAGTATACTGGGGTACCAATGGATCCAGTTGCATAGGTAACAGAGGATTGCCTTACATGGGGAGCAACCTCATAGAGGCAGGGGAAAGGGAAGAGGGGCTAGAGGGCTTGTTCAGGGGAAACTGGGAAAGGAGATAATGTTTAAAATGTAAATAAATAAAATAACCAGTAAAAATATTAAAAATAGGTAAAAAAGAATATTAATTTTATTACTATTTCAAAGGTATTAATATAGAAGTAATTTGTAACAGTAAAGTTTAGTTCCAAGATGCCTTTCAATGCCAGCCTACATCTTTCATTCCTATTCTAGAAGGCTGACAACTGTGTAGAGTAGGATAAATTTAGATAAAACACACAATGCACACCGTGGAGGTACTGGCATTTGTTCAGTCATGAGAAAGTCTTACCCAGCAGATATATTGTTTCTTTTTCTATTCTTTTGTTAAGTCCTAAATATTTATAAGTACCTAAATATTTATAGGTAATGTTTTACAATTCTTAGCTATTGCTTTTCAGGAAGACAAGACACATTTATATTAAAATATTTGGCAGAATGAAAAGCTATATTTAGCTATTAATAATACAACAAAGAACTATGTACCCAACATTAAGGTAAAGAAATAAAATGATCAGAACAAACTTGATGTTATCTTTGAATACTATATTCCAATTACTATCTCGTTCTTGAGTTCCTACTCCCCAGGGACTTAGATTCTATAATCAGTTTTGATAATGGAAAATACTTCCTCATAATTTTAAATTATGTTTGCTTATACTTTAGAGGTAATGTTTTCTTATAAAATATTCACTTCTTGCTTTTGATGTGGAAATAAAAACCATATACATATTTTCCTGTACATGTTCTCATATTAAAGTGACTTTCTTTTAGGAATTGAACCAGAGATTGAATCACTGTTTTGATTCATACACAAATAATTAGTAGATGTAATCAATTTACTTTTCAAACTAGGCAAACATATTTTCTTCAAGACTAAAGAGTATTATAATTTATAACTTCATTATTAATAAAATTACTTCTACTTAACATATTTACACAACAAAACATATAAAGCAACAGCCTCTTTGTTCTCAACTGCATATATCTAATTACCAATAAATATAATTTGATTGATTAATCTTCTGAAGTTTAGGTCTCTCTCTGTTTGTTGGTATAATGATGTTTATTATTGGTGACTTAGGTTTTCTTAATCTCATCAATCTTATCCCAAGAATTGTATTATTTATATGTTCTAAATATTTTCACTGATATTGATTACTTAGTCAGTTTATTTAAATACATATAGTAACTATGGTCTGTGTCAGACTTCCCTTAATGTGTGCTGCTGACATTCATTCACTACTAAACATTTTTTAAGCAGTTTCACCTTTTTATATTATATTGTATACCATACCAATTTATGAGATATATAGTATTAACATAACCATTTATACAATTGTTTTCTTATATACTTCTATTTTTAGATTAATACTAGTACTCAATTCTTATTATAGATCTCCTTGACCACTCATAATTTTCAGATGAAATTTCAAGAGTACTTTATATAAATATTTCCTCTGATTTTTAAGTCTTTAATTTTTTCTAAAGAATATGATACACACTGTTTGACCCATTCTTTAGAGAGGAGGATCTTGTTTATGACTATTTAGTAATCATTACAAATATGCTAGTGTCATTGATATTAAATATGATTTCAGCATAGATGAGAGCTTGTCAAGTCAAGGTAAGCATATATTTACAAGTTGTAGACACTTTTCAAAACATTTTGCATAATCAGAAGTGATGTGTTGTAAAACATTGAAATTTGGCCAAGAGAAAATAAAGAATGTATGTCTCATATGGCAACATTTGTTTTTTTACTACTTTATGTTATCAATATTATCATCAGGTCTATTTTTATTTCTTTTTCTCTAAAATACTTTAGAAATAAGATGCTAATGCTTGCATATTTGTTGGGCTCTATTTGGCCCTAGTTTGGGCCTTGAGGACAAACTAGAGCCTGGCTCAAGTTTTGTAAACTGTCTCAGTCGCTTCCATACTGGAGTGACTCAGCACAACCTGCTTAAGCCTGCCTTTGCCTAGTTCAGTTACTCACCCTATACCCTTCATCAACTTTCCCCTCCCCCTATGTCATCTTACCTGAGCAGAAAACTCCACCTCCTCTCTCAGCACTTTATAAAGAGAAGATTGATACAATAAAACGAGTTCCTGCTTTGACAGACTCAGGGCTCAGGGTGGTTATTCTCCGGAGGCAGGAGATCCTAGCCCCTCACTCACCATCCCAATCAACCCCGAGAGGCTCAGCTGGGCTGGACCAGGTTCTCTCCCTCTTGCCTGGTTCTGCCAGCAGAGCGCCTGCCCAGCACATATTATTTTTAATGATATATTCTTGATAAAGTGAGTTCTTATAGAAATGATCATATAGTTCAG
>JADRCD010230072.1:12500-21463 GCA_019843815.1 Montemys delectorum | reverse complement strand
CCTCTATGAACCACAAAAAGGACCAAGAAAAGCTACAATGCAAAACTGTTGGTTTATAAGTTTATATGTTTATTGGTTATATAAGTGTAAATGTAACAAAATATAAAATCGGTACACTTGAATTTTCTTACCATGGAATACGGTAAAATGCTTCCATTTGGCATTTACATCAGCATTTATTATTTACAAAAACAAACTAGGCATAAACCAAATGTGATCATTTGTTTTCTCTTAAAAATTCCCAAGTTAAATATATTGTGACTTTAAGACTCTACTGAAATATTTCAATATATATATATATATATAATATGTATTTATAATTTGATGTGAAATCAAAGTCCATTTATTCATTTTGGTTTTTTACCATGCTGAGGATGGAAATTCTGATAGAAACATGTTACAGAATTGCTCTTCCAGTGAGCTTTAACCTTAGCTACAAACCTACTTATTTAAAAAAATATATATTTTATTTATTTACATCTCAGTTATTGCCACCCCTCCCACAGTGTTACCTCTCCCCCTACAAAGTATCCCCCTCCCCCGGGGCCTTAAGTCTCTTGAGTATTAGACTCATCTTCTCCCACTGAGAAGGTAGTCCTTTGCTATATATGTATATACATATGATGTCTGGTTAGTGGCTATCTCTGGGAGCTCCAAGGAGTCCAGGTTACTTGAGACTGCTGGTCTTCCTATGCAGTTGCCCTCCCTTTAGCTTCTTCAATCCTTTCCTGAATTGAACCATAAGGGTCCAAGACTTCCGTCCAAATATTTACCGTAAGTATGTGCATCTCTCTCAGTCACCTGCTGGTAGGGCGTCTCAGAGGACAGTCATGCTAGGCACCCGTCTGCAAGCACACTTAGCACCAGTAAGAGTGTCAGGGCTTGATGCCCCTCCCAACCCCCATGAGATGGATTCCATATTGGGCCAGTCACCAGATGGCCTTTCCTTCGGTCTCTTCTCGATTTTTGTCCCTGCAGTTCTTTTGGACAGGAAAGTTCTGGGTTAGAACTTTTGACTACGGGTTGGCAACTCTATCCCTACACTTGAGGCCTTATCTACTGGAGGTGGACTCTGAGTTCCCTCTCCCCACTGTTGGGTATTTTGGCTAAGGTTGCACCATTGAGATCTGAGAGTATCTGCTCACTCAGTCTGTGGTAGTTTCTAAAGCCCCTTCCCCGTCTCCCATCTCCAGAGGTTACATATTTCCACTTATTTTCCAGGACCTCTGGGCCTTTCTCCTGCACCCCACCCCTCCAAACACGATCCTGTTCCCTTCTTTCGTCCTCCTTCCCTCTCCCACACAGGTCCCTCCTTCTCTCTGACTCCCATGATTATTTTCTTCCCCTTGTTAAGTGGGTTTGAAGCATCCGCACTTTGGCCTTTATGCTTGTTAAACTTCGGATGGTGTGTGGGTTGTATCCTAGGTATTCTGTACTTTTTTGGTAATATCTATTTCTCAGTGAGAATGTACCATGAATATCATTTTGTGTCTGTGTTACATCACTCACGATGATATTTTCTAGTTCCATCCATTTGTCTACAAAATTCATAAGGTCCTTGGTTTTAATAGGTGAGTAGTATTCCATTGTGTAAATGAACCACATTTTCTGTATTCATTCTTCTGTTAAGGGACTTCTGGGTTGTTTCCAGATTCTAGCTATTACAAATACGGCTCCTATGAATATACTGGAGCATGTGTCCTTGTATATATGGTGGGGCATCTTTCGGGTATATGCCCAAGAGTGGTGTGACTGGGTCTTCAGGTAGAAGTATTTAGTTTTTCTGAGAACCTGCCAGATTGATTTCCAGAGTGGTTTTACCACTTCGCACTCCCAACAGCAATGGAGGAATGTTGCTTTCTCCACATCCTCACCAGGATGTGCTATCACTTGAGTTTTTTTCTTAGCCATTCTGACTGGTATAAAGCACAATCTCATATCCTTTCGATTTCCATTTCCCTAATGACTTTGGCAATTTCTTTAAGTGCTTCTCAACCATTCGAGATTCTTCTGTTGTGAATTCTCTATTTAGCTCTGTACCACATTTTTAATTGTGTTATTTGTTGGTTTGTTTGTTTTTGTTTTTGTTTTTGTTTGTTTTATTGAGGTTAATTTCTTGAGTTCTATATGTATTTTTTGATATTAACTGTCTATTGGATATAGAGTTAGTACTAAGTTTTTTCCCAATTTGTAGGTTGCTGATTTGTCCTATTAACTTTGTGTTTTGCCTTTTTGCTTTTCATTTTTATGAGGTCCCATTTATCAGTTGTTGATCTTAGAGTCTGAGCCGTTGTAGTTCTCTTCAGTAAATTTTTCCCTGTGCCAATTATTTTTAAATACTACAATAAAATTTTCTTTAGGAAATGATTTTTCAGTTTCATAAATAAAAACACTGACAGCATGAATCACTGGAATGAAACATGAATATGCAGGATTGAAAGACATGCAATTAGTAGAAAACTCATTTGTTTAGTGTACACAGTGACAGTGTGTCTGTAACTACAGCAGCAGTTGCAGGATTCACACACAGTAAACATAGATGAGAAGGAAGGCAATCTCTTCAGTATTTTGAAAAATATGATGAAGATGTTTAGTTCAATTACCATTTATAGGATATTACAAGATTCTTTTCAGGAGAGGAAGAGATAATTTATTCCTTTACATGGATAATTCCTACAGTAGAGAGAACATACTGATAGGGACAGCAAGGGAGTCTCAATGATGTCAAGAAAATACAATTCTGAGACCCCAGATGAAACGTGAAGCATCCCTTCAAAATCTCCTGTTGTTTAATATAAAGTGAATATAGTACAATCAGGGTCCATACAGTACTCCATAATTTGAAGTGATTTAATAATATATTTCTGGCACAATATAATTCTGAACACAATTCTGGTGTTGATAATCCTATTAGATATGAAATAATGAACTAGACCCCCACATATGGGACACACAAGTCATGAGAATCCTAGTCAAGAATGTCTGATTCTACTCTACGTGGACATTATTATCATAGGAAACAATGGAAAGTCAACTGTAAACAATAAAGTCAACAATGCCATCAACAGGAAACAATAAAATGTATAATTTACAGGTGTATGAAAGTTCAATTTACTTCAATAATGCTTTCTGTTACTAGGCAATTAAATTTGAAATTGTTAAGTAGAACCTTAAAGTCAAAATATATTTAACTTGGCAATTTTTAAGAGAAAACAAATAATCACATTTGGTTTATGCCTCTTTTGTTTTTGTAAATAATAAATGCTGATGTAAATGCCAAATGGAGGCATTTTACCATATTCCATGGTAAGAAAATTCAAGTATACTGATTTTATACTTTGTTACATTTTAACTTACACTCATAAGAAAAAACATGCTTAGTGTTAAAGTTAGGTTTTAAAAAAGCATTTGGGAAATGAAGCTGGTTGCTAATGGTGGTTTAATAGGACAGCTGTGTTTTCTGTTGTTCAATATTTGATGCCAAAAGCAAGCATGATCCACATTTGACTAAGGTAGCACAGTAACAATAAAGGGAATTGGGACACTTAAGAATTAAATGTGCTCTCCCTTTGGAATGCAATCACACTACCAAACAGATTTGCACAGCACCTTGATGCATATAAGAGTTAAAATATCACAAACATTTATTGCAACTGTGTAGCAGAATGTAAAACCACACTATAAAAGAAAAATATGATAAGAAAGAATCGATACTCAATGCAACACTACTAATTAAAAAGAACAATCTATATTCTCTGATTATCCACCTGTGAAACAATATTCATAATCTGTTATGATTATTTTGATGTTAAACGTTTGCAAAGCAAGTTTGTTTTCCTGACTGGGCCATTATTACTTTTCACAAGATCATAATTTCAATTAGATTATTTCAATAAGTAGTACAAAGTTATCATCTACACCTCTATCTTTGAAACATCATATTCTCTAGTGAATCTCAGTCTTCATGATTCAGTACTTTGATTTTTTTTTTTTTTTTTTGGCAAAGACAAAAGTAAACACTCAGTAAAACACATGGGCTTATTTGAGCATTTTAGGACCCAGTGATTTGACTTCCTTACGAGCCTTCTCTTAAAGTCCAGGAAGCTTCCTGTATCCTTGACCCTTTATCTGATGTCTCCTGTTAGAAACCACATTTCCCATGATATTGGCTCCTGGTCTAGCCCCCACTTATTATTGAATACTTAAAATCCTTTGAACCTAATGGTGCAACAAAGAAGCCCTATGAATAAAAAGAAATATGCTACAGGTTTATCTAACTGGTGGTTTGTTTGTAATGCTGCTGAATGGGGCAACAAGAATTATAAAAGTTAGGTGTGAAGTACCAGCATCACATGCAAGTGTGTCATGTACAAAATTATACAAATGTGAGAAATGGCCTGAGTTATATAGTAAGAATAATAATTTTATTATTAATTTGATGTGTTTCAACACAAAAGGAAACATATGGAAATACAATTTTTTTTTCTGTTAGGATTAAGTAACAGGAACAAAATCAAAATCAATTTATTTGGCAACCAAGTTTGTTTGTAAAGATTCTTGGAAAAGATGTCAAAATTTCTAGTACAGACAACTCAAATTTTCAATGTGGCTGCTAATATTGCAGTATAATAAACTAATGCAGGAACACAAAATAGAGCAACTGTCAAAACAAAGAATAAAGATATGTGTGCAGCTGATATTGGCACCTATCTATTCTTAGACTCATTTAGCAGCATTACATATTGCCAGTTAGATAAACATGTAGCGCATTTTCTTTTTATTCCTAGGAGTTCCTTGTTGTACCACTGGGTTGCAAAGATTTAAAAGAGTTCAACAAGTGAGAGCTAGACACTAGGCCTAGATCTTGGGTAATCTAGTTCTAACAGGAGACATTGGATAAAGGAGAAGGAAACAAGGATGTTTTGGGGAATTCAGGAGGAGGTTATTCTGAAGTTATATGAATAGATTCTAAAATTATGGAATAAGCTCACATTTTTTGATTTAGTGTTTCATTATGTCTGACAAATATATTGTTTTACAATATATTTTGTTTGCATAAAATAGTATTTATAAAGGTGATATTATCATCTAGACTCCACATGAAGAAATGCAATCAAAAGGGAAGAAAATATATTATTGAAAGATAAGGATAGAAAAACACTTAAACAATAACAAGATAGTCCAAAATCAATATTTGATCCATCTTCTTCCTACAAAATATCATACTATATCCATGTAAAGCTAGTATTTTGCTCCATTTTTAAAAAAACTATGCCAGTTGGGTGTATGTAGTTAAGAAAATTGCATATATCATTATATATATATATATGTGCATTCATGTATGTATCAATAACCACATATATATTTATATTAATTAATTGTGATAAATTTTACATTGCAATATAAAACAATAGCAGTAAACTTAATTAATTAATTGTTAAATGACTTAGAATATTTGTGATTTTGAAATGGAAATGTAGAGTTGCAATTGATTTGTTGGCAGCATGAGGGCATCCTAGGATCACAGATGCTGGGTCATGAAGTCACCTGCACTGGACTTCAAGCACAGATTTCAGGCATGCTTCAGTAGCATTGGAGAGATCTACCCTTTTATAGTTCAGTGAGAAGTTATCATTATAAGATGGTTTTATGTGATAAAATGAACTTCTAGTAATAACTTGCTATTCTATTTCTTTTTATAAAATTTTCTGAGTGATATCAATAAAATGTAGAATGTCATTTGGGAATGTTTTGGTGAAATATTATGTTCAGATTTTTAAAAAAAAATATCAGGAACTTGTCAGTTATCTTTTTTTTTATTCTCAACCTTAAATCAAGAATAAATATTGAACATTTTTGTTAGCCAGAATTTATGCATAGGCAATTTAACCTGAAAAGTACAGATACTAAAACTTTGTGCTCATGTTTTTAAAGATCTATTCTGAGTTTAATATTTTCAGATTTGAAAAGTTCTTGCCATTAATTTACTACAGTAGCTGCATTTCAAAAAATTGGGGCAGTGACTCCTAAATTATGACTTAGGGATAATTAGTTTAAAAGACTAAATCATATGTTTGTGTATGTCATTGAAATGTTATCAATTAGATGCTGTATATATTTAGAATTTACTTCTTTTAACCTTAACAAAAACTGCCTTATCCCTTCATGCTTAGCTATGAAAGTAATACTAACTTACCTTAATAGGTAAATAAACTTTCACTTCTAATATCATGTTTTTGAGAACTTCATACACACATAACTATTTTATTTACATAATATTGACCCTTCCATCTATCCAATAACCTCTTCCTACTGCTACCTCACTTCCTCTCAAATTATTAAACTTTTCAATTATTGTTGCTACAAATACATACTTGTATGAATATATGCATATAAAATTGAATGAGTTCATTTAGTCTTTTAATGTGATTAGGGCATATGTGCATGAGATTAGGGTTAGGACTTGAGACTGTATATCCAATGAGACAACTCATCCACAAAGAAACCTGAGTTCCTTTCTCAGCAGGCATTAATTGCCTATAGATGTTTATCTATGGATTTTCATTTTTAAATAATTTTTAGAGATACATTAACATTTTTGTTTGCTTAAAGTGTGAAGTAGGTTGTTAAATTCTGAGTCAACATTCATAAAACTGACAACAAATGGAACAAAAAATGTAAATAATAGCATGTAGACTTGGTAATTAGTTGTAATAAAAGCATCAAATAAATAATTAAGGTAGCTCCTTACTGCTGGGATAACAGCCCAGTGTTTGTGTTTGTTTGTGAGAAAGAGTTCATTCTGAGTCTCTGATCTTGGCTATACTCCATCTCAAATTGATGTATATATTTGTTTCTCACTTTCCTACTTCCCCTTGTTACTAAAATTAGGAAAACTGTATTATAACAAATTTGTCTTTCTTCTTTTATCAGAATATTGCGACTATACTTCCTGTAGGGTAAAAATGTTAAGCACACTGAATATGTACAGAGAAATTTTATGTTGATGTATTGATGATGATTTTATACTCAGTCAGTATAAATGTTTTGCCCAGTTGTTTAATATTATTTCATTAACATATATAGTAGCAGTATAATTATATTTAAAGAGAATACTAAATTTGCTTATTAATTTTAAGTTCAGACAGTTTTGCATATTATTCTTTCATTATGCCAAACTTGCAATCCTTATTCTTAAACTAGATTTGTAAAGCATGTTTTGTTTTGTTTTTATTTCTTTGACTGATAGCAATGTAACTTGAAAGCATTGTGTCCCTTTGTGGAATAATAGGTTGACAGCACTACTTATATTGCAGTCAAAGAAGGATGTCTATCTCCTAAAGATGTTATAAAATCCTCAGTCTTATTACATTCAGATACCTGCTCCTACAAAAATATTTCACTTAATATGAAAGAATTACTCTAGACCCATTCACATTAAAATGATGCAGTCAAAGAAAAATCAAAACACATATTGTGATTTTTACTAGTGACTCTGTCTGTTGTTCACGAATCACATTCCTTATGCCAGTGTTCATTATACAGTGCCAAACCCCTTATGATACTCCATATGCAGAAATGTCTTAGGTCATTCATAGCTTGCAACAGTTTAGGAACCACAATGAGCTGCTCAAGGAATATAGCTTTCCAAAACAAAAAGGATGAACTGGTGGAGGAGTTATGAAGGAGTGGCTTCTAAAATGAGACATCGCTGTGCTAAAGGAATGGTCTTGAATATTAAGAAAAAAGTGCTTCATGAGTCACAGAAGTCCCTGAAATTTACAACATCCATAATTCTCCTTCCTCTTCATGGTTAAATAAGCACTAAAAGTGCTAAGCAATTGGATTTCAGTAGATTGTTTTTTTGGTCTCTCATTTGTGCTCCTTTTGTAATGAGTATACATCTGTTTCTGTCTCACCAGGAATACTTAACACAACAACTCAAAAGCAGAAAATCACTGACTGTAAAGTGACGTATTGGAAAATCATGCAGGACACAACATAGTAAAAGCTATCCACATTTTCAGACTGTTAATCAGAAGAAAATAGGAAGTAAACAGAAATAATTATTAGAGACATATTATCCAGAGACCTCCCTCTGCCTCAAGAGGTAGTTTGGTTGCTAGGAAGTCTTTTTTTTTTTTTTAAGATTTATTTATTTGTTATATGTAAATACACTGTAGTTGTCTTCAGACACTCCAAAAGAGAGCATCAGATCTCATTACAGATGGTTGTGAGCCCCCACTTGGTTGCTGGGATTTGAACTCAGGACCTTTGGGAGCATAGTCAGTGCTCTTAACCATTCAGCCATCTCAGCAGCCTGCTATGAAGTCTTTAAGGAAACTCCTATTCTCTTTGGAGGCTAACATCACATTGTCTCATATCTACTCTTGTATCTGCTTTTATTTCACAGAAGTGTTAGAAATGTGAGCCCATGCTTAATATGAAAAAGGAGAGTAAATTTCAAATCAAGAATAAAAAAGCCTGCAAAAATTGCAAGGAAAATTCAAAATGAGGTAACATCCAGCCAAACTTTGGTACAAAGGAAACACAAATTGCATACATAGCTCCAGAGGAAAAGCACTGTTTTGCTTGTGTAGGGATGGTTAAAATTGAAGTTGCTTACCAGTAATAATTCCTTCAGAGTGTCCTATAAATTTGTCAGTAAACAGAATCCATCTAGAGAACTTGATTTCATTGATGAGAGAACCATCCATTTGCCATGGCAGTAAAATGAAAATGACTAAGCAGCTCTTTAATGAACACACTACACTACATAAAGCAAGCTTTGAGTCAAAAGAGCATTTCATTCTCACACATTTTCTAAATACTCTCGTCTGCTGCATACTTGCTTTTTCTAAATTGAAATTTAATTATTGCCAATACTCAAGCTGTGACTTTTTAATCCTAGAGCTGGTTCAGCAACATGAAAATATGTTCCGATTACGCTCTTCACTGGGAAC
>JADRCD010230072.1:0-7500 GCA_019843815.1 Montemys delectorum | reverse complement strand
ATAAACCAGAGCTCAAATACCAAAGGACCAAGGACATTTCTGAAGTCATTGATTGAGGTCCTTGGGCTGAGATAAATGCTCAGTTTTTATCTCTCATAGAATTATTTTTTCTTCCCTATGTAATCCTAAGTATATAATATCTGGATGATTAAGATATTGTGATGTAATATACTATCCCATACAGGTGTACAAACCTCTAACATGTGAGCTGTAAGTTTTTATAATTTTGTTAGTTTCATGGAACAATAATCAGTTGATACATAGTAGCTTTCATAAACCAAGGAGAGTTCTCTCTTCCCTGCTTTTATTTACAAGCAGATAGGTTTCACACTAAGAAATATCTTTGCTTTAACAAAAACAAGAATAAACTATTTGTATAAAAATAGTAGCCTCAAATTTGAACTGTACCATACAGGTACAGAGTTATGATGCAGCATTGTAAAAGAAGCTATAGAATCCACATAGAATGGCTACTAGTAAGCAGAAGATTATTTAAGAGATTTGAGGAATAAATATAATTTAGAGTTCTCCATTTTATACCTTTTGATGGATTATGTGGCTTCATATTTGTGAAAGTACAACATCCAAATAATAGAAATTCTAAGTTATTGAGAGATTCGTTCTGGAGACCTACATAAGTAATACTCTCCCTGCAGGATTATTTTCAAACTTTCAGCTCATAATAGTGAGCCCCTTCAACACCACATGGAAACTGACTGACGGGGAGCATTGTTTCACAATCTCTTTGAGGCAGTTGGCATGAGACTTGCAGTCTAAAAGAGGTCTTTGTAAGTAAGAGGTTGAATAGTATGAAAGGCAGTCTATACAGCCCTTAAGTATTCCTGGGGGGTTGTTCCTGCTCTTTAAACCTGTCTTTGACAAACGAAAATTATTTCAAAAGAAAATGATTACCAACATTGTACATTTCATTCTGAATGAACAGTACACTATACATTGAGATAAAGGTCAACTGTGGCTACTGGTGAAATCTCCAGGAGCCAGGAACTCAAGAAAAGTGTTGCCATAGAAGGGAAGAAATGTGTCTCACAAAATCATTCCCAGCCCTTGTATAGAAGAGAGCTCAAACTATTAAATCAAAGAAGAAAACACTAATAACACTCTACCAATTGTCCCTAGAGGGAATGGACAAAGTTAGGTTAGCACTATTCTTTGAAAATGGGTGATCTTTTGTGCATATCCTGAAAATATTTATACTGTTAAAGTGAGTTTCATGTGTAACTCAGATATAATGCTCAGGGAGATAACTTCAGACAGCTTTGTGATTGGAAAGTCTTTGTAAGATAAATTTTATTTTCAGAACTGCACAAATACATCCTCAACTAATTCTGACATCTCCAAATAATACTTTAGAATGTTTGTTTAATATTTTCTTCTATTCTTTTTGTCTACATGTTATTATGTATGTAATTAACTTTATTTTACTATTATAGGTTTCACATATCAGTTGTTTGTGTGTGTGTGTGTGTGTGTGTGTGTGTGTGTGTGTGTGTATGGTTTTATCTCTGTGTTTGCATGTGCCTGACTATGTGTTTATGTTGTTGTGTTCACAAGTTAATAGAAATATTGTGATAGATATTTAAAAATATACCTGTATTTTTTAAAATAAAGAACAAAAAGTTGATGAATGAAAGTATTTCGTAAGATTCATATTAAGACACTAAAGAATTTGTAGTATTTTCACATTGTAAGGAACTGATGGAAGGAATGACAATTGTGGTTTGCAAAAGCAGTTTATTGTCTGTGAAGATAGTTCAGATAATAAGGTACCTGATGCACAAGCATAAGGACTTAAAATCCCAGAACCTGTGTAAAAATCTGCAGGCAATAATGGATATTTGTAAGTGCTCTTTTTAGAGGAATTTTAAGCGAGTCATATGAATGCTCTGGCAAGGGAATCACATTCAAAGACCTTCAAGGTCTATAATGATCTGGCCAGAATGCAGAAATGCCCTGAGTTACAGTATGGTCTGGCTGGAATACAAACATACCCTCATTCCACACCTTTAATCTCTAACAATAAAGGTAAGGTTAGTTTGCAGAAGGAAACAGTCATGTTTGGAAGTAAAATCTGATTGAGAGCCAGACAACTTAGTGAAGCAGAGAAAGATTTGACAGAATGAGTCAGAGCTAGGATATGCCCAACTCACAGGAGAACTGTACAAGAGAGAAGACTCAGCAGCAAGAGAGAGAGAAACAGTGTATAATATGAGGCCAGGTAGACTAATTCAATCAGAAGCTGACAGAAGCCAAGTTGAATCAGTTAGCTTAGAGGTTAGATGCTTCCAGGCCAAGGCTTAGGAATAGTTAGAACAGAGAAGGAAATGTACCCAAGCCATGTCTTCACACAGGATAGGTACATCTCTCATCTCACCCCTTCATCAGAGGGAACAGCAGCAGTACTTAGAGTTCTTGGAAGCGTAAAATTTGTAGATCTCTTGAAAAAAACAAATCAACAAAAAACAAACAAGCAAAAAATACCGTGGCCAGAGTGTATATCCGTATCTAGGTTTAGTAAAAACCTTGTCTCAAACAATAGAGTGGGAGGTACCAAGGAAGAAACGAGTTCTGCCCTTGACATGTACATGCATTCATGTGCCTGCACACTGCACATTCACATGCATATGAAAATATTCCCATGTCTATACACACTGACACAGGCACGTATACACACACACACACACACACACACACACACACACACAGACACACACACACACACATGCAAGAGGAAAGAAGGTAAGGGGAGGATAGAAGAAGAGGAAAGAGACTATCAGTAGAACAACAAATGAAGTACATCCTCTGGGAACAGAACCCTGAGTCTATATATTACCAGCCTGATGACTGGTTAAGAGTTGAGAAATCCTGAAGTTGACTTTTATTTTTGTCAGAAATGTTTACATGAGCCACCATGTCTAAAAGTCCCCTCATTCTTTTTTTAATGGCATATGGCATGCTTCTTCCAGGGCATGCTCTGCGTATTGGCACCACCCTGTCTGTCTCCTGAATGCTATTGTTTTTCAGTATGCCACCTGACTTTAGATGAGATTGGTCAATACAACACAAACATGAAGAAGTGACAAGTGTGAGACTAGAGAAGTCTGTCTAATCAGCATGCCTTTGGGCACATATTTGTAATAGGTGTTTTATAATTATAGTCACTGATATAGAAAGATTCGTTTGGTTTCAGGGTTTACAGACTGTGCACTTCTGGACTTTTATATACTCTTCCATGCTCTGTTCCCTTAATCAGTGGACAAAGCATCCATCGTCATTAAATTTTTACTGGATTTTAGTTACAAATCTCAGATTCAAAGTGTTCCCCAAATTTCTCCTCCTTTTTAATGTGAGGTGCTTCATTATAATTAAGGATATCTAATCTCAACATTGAGTGTGGGAAGGTGTTTGGAAATATTAAATATTCTACAATAAATGATTGTTTGAATAGATAATTCCTTTTTTGAATGGAAAAAATCTCCATATATTTTGTTTCAGTTACATATATTTCACTTCAGACCAATCCTAAATTATTTGCTTTTAAAACAGACAGCTTAATTGAACAGTAAGTATGTCTGTTTATTTTCTCAGCATGTACTTGGCATGTAAACCTGTCATCGACAGTTTAAAGGAATGAAATTTATGGATGATCAGGCGAACTTAAACAAGATTTTCTATTTGAATTTAGCAATCATTTTTTTCTGATAGCATTATCATGCTTTTAGTTTTATTTTGTATCTTTCTTTCAAATAGTTTTATTTAATCACATTCTTGGTATAAAATTACAAAGTAACCCCCTCAAAAAAAATTCTATTGAGAACTACAATTATATAAATCCTAAGCCAAAATACAACTTATGACATTTTATTTTGAATGGTTAAGTTTATTTTAATAGTTATTTTCCTCAGATGTCCCCCTAAAAGCAGTTTTCATTGTAGCGTGCAGGCACGGGATGCTCACATTGTAGTGTTCAGGCACGGGATGCTCACATTGGAAATGGAGGCTCAGGGTTGTAAGTGTATGAAGTCCAACAGGACAAGCTTTGTTGCTTTCTTATGTCTTCCTTCATCCAATTTCTTTTCTTTTCTTTCCTTTTCTTTCCTTTCCTTTTCTTTTCTTTTCTTTTCTTTTCTTTTCTTTTTTGTTAGATATTTTCTTTATTTACATTTCAAATGGTATCCCCTTTCCTGGTTTCCCCTCTGAAACCTCCCTATTTTATCCCTCCTCCCTGTTCACCAACCCACTCACTCCCACTTTCCTGTCATGGCATTCCCCTATACTGGGGCATCAAGCCTTTTCAGAGCCAAGGGCCTCTCCTCCCACTGATGTCCAACAAGACAATCCTCTGCTACATATGCAGCTGGAGCCATGTGTCCCACCATGTGTACTCTGGTTGGTGGTTTAGTTCCTGGGAGCTCTGAGGGTACTGGTTGGGTCATATTGTTGTTCTTCCTATGGGGATAGACCTCCCAGTGAATCTGGAGCCTTCTGATTCAGGGAGAGAAGCTGTATGGCAACCTCATGAATCTGGTATTTCATGTCTGTGTCACTATACTTGGCTTTTACAAGGGTGCTGAGCATGGAACCCAGGTCCTAATTCACATCAGCAAGCTCTTTTCCTGCTGATCAATCTTCCCAGACCCCTGATGCAAAAATTTTTATTTTGCTTCATACACTCACATTAATTATGCTTGAAAAAGGGAAGTTTGTAAGAACCCTCCTCACAAGTAGTAAATTTATTTTCGAAGAATTCAGAAACAGTGGTTGGACAAACGAAGCTTAAACAGTCCTTGCTCTGTGGCTCTGACTGAATCCCTCTCAAAGCCATTCCCATTGGTGGAACACCACCTGTGGCACTCCTAATTCATAGCAGCCGGCAATAATTTCCCTCAGCTACCGATTACCAGTAATTATTCCCAAGACAGATGATTAGATATGGCTTGTAAACAGCCCAGCTGTAAATCTGAAAAAAAAAATAATTCTAATATTTTCAGTGAGATTCTTTTGTAGTTTGGATACTCTATAAATCATTGGAACTTATTAAAAATAACATGACATAACTTACTTTTAAAAAGACATGACATTATACATACTTTTGTGGAATTTGTAGGCTTCTCATAACTATTTTTTTTTTATTCTTATAAGGACAACATTTAATGGGGTTGGCTTACAGGTTCAGAGGTTCAGTCCATAGTCATCAAGATGGGAGCATAGGGGCATCCAAGCAGGCACAGTACAGGAGTTGCTGAAAGTTCTACATCTTCCTCTGGAGGTAATTAGGAGAAGCCGAAGTCAGTCTCCAGAGAACCAAATAACCCTATTAAAAAATGGAGCATAGAGCTAAACAAAGAATTCTCTACTGATGAACACCAAATGGCTGAGAAACACCTAAAGAAATGTTCAACATCCTTAGTCATCAGGGAAATGCAAATCAAAACAACTCTGAGATTCCACCTCACACCAGTCAGATTGGCTAGGATAAAAGACTCAGGTGTGTCAATGAGGATGTCTTATAACTATTTTAAAGGAAAAAAATTTGCAACTCCTCATAACAAGATAATAGGGAGCATGTGATTGTCATCTGTGGTTGTATTGCCTGTGCTATAGTTATCCTTAAACATATTAGCATGTATGGTAAAAATTCAAGATCTATGTTATCTGCAGTTATTTATAAGCATCATTAAAAAGAAAGAGAGAGAGAAGTGAAAGGAAATTATTGGTAAACTTCAAGTTCTAAAAAATTATCAGAAAGGGAAGGGAATTCCAGAGCTGTCGCAAGAGTAATGACTGGAAGGGAGTTTGTGTTTTTATTTTCCTCTGGACTCCCTCACCTAGTGAATCTCCAAAGCTCATCGTCCATGTTCCCCCTCTTGTTATTGGTCTGCCGAAGGAGGACCATGCCTTTGTGTGTGAGCATAAATGCAGATGTAGTAGGACCTCTTTTCTTGATGGCAAACAGCTGTTGATTGGTCGCAGTTAGAGTAGATGTCAACCCCTTCCTCTGTAGTGAATTCCCAGAATTCCTCATATGAGGAATTCAAAGAAAGTTAGGGAAAGTGGTTCATTTTCTTCAAGTCTAATTGGCTCCTTGTGGTGCTCTGAACATGCTTGGCCCACAGGGAGTGGCACTGTTAGGAGGTGAGGTCTTGGAGGAAGTGAGTCAATATGGAGGTGGGCTTTGGAGGTCTCCTCCTAAGCTCCTGCTCTACTCAGAGCAGAAGACAACTTCCTTCTAGCTGTCTGAGGATGACATTCTTCCCGGCTTCCAGATTAAGAGGTAGGACTCTCAGCTCCTTTTCCAGTACCACATCTGCCTGGATGCTTCCATGCTTCCTGCCATGATAAAAATGGACTGAACTTGGTCCAATGGATGGCTGTGAGCCTCCACTTCTGTATTAGTCGGGCATTGGCAGAGCCTCTCAGGAGACAGCTATATCAGGCTCCTGTCAGCCAGCACTTGCTAGCATCTCCAGTAGTGTCTGGGTTTGGTGAGGGTCCCCAATGATGGAGCTAGAGAAAGGAACCAAGGAGCTGAAGGGGTTTGTGGCACCATAGGAGGAACAACAATATGAACTAACCAGTACCCCCAGAGATCCCAGGGACTAAACCACCAACCAAAGAGTACACATAGTGGGGCTCATGGCTCCAGTTGCATATGTAGCAGAGAATGGCCTAGTTGGACATCAATGGGAGGAGAGGCCCTAGGTATTATGAAGGCTCTATGCCCAGTGTAGGGGAATGCCAGGAGCGGGAAGCAGGAGACAGTGGGTTGGTGAGCAGGGGGAGAGTAACAGAGGGAAATAGGGTGGGTTTTCTTTTTTCTTTTTTGGAGGGGAAACCAGGAAAGGGGATAACATTTAAAATGCAAATAAAGAAAATATCTAATAAAAAAAATGGACTGAACTGCTCAAATGTAAGCCAGTCCTAATTAAATGTTTTATAAATTACCTTGGTCATGGTGTCTCTTCTCAACAATGAAAATCCTAACTAGAACTCTGCTCAGTGGGTAGATGGAGGAAGACAATGATTCTCGTATTAAATAATTCCAACATGTGTAAATGATCCAGACAAGTCAGTCTTCAATCCAGGCTTCACAGTTGTTGCATCAAAATCTCACTAACCCAGTGCAGGCATCTCTGCCCTGTTAAAAGAAGAGTTCTGAGAAATAATTTTATATATATATATATATATATATATATATATAAATTGGTTGAATGTCTTTAATTCACACCTTTGAAGACATGGTTATATGCCATTAATGCAAATCTTGCTAATTATAGTTTATATAATTCATATTAAAGCTACATTGATGTGCTCTTTATTAATTATGTTTCTCATATCTCATATGCCTAGTGATGTTTCATGCTCTACTATATAAAAATAATAAATTTCTACAAGTTATTAATCTGATACTTAAGACAGTAACTTAAGGAAAGCCTTGATTTTTAACTTTGGTTTTACAAAAGCTATATAAGAAGTTTTCAA
>JADRCD010230071.1:0-16931 GCA_019843815.1 Montemys delectorum | reverse complement strand
CAGAGCCGCTGCGGTGGAAACAGGGCGGCACAGAACCTCACTCTCAGAATCCCAGCCAGGAGCCCCATGTGTCTGTCTGTAGAATCCCCACCACCACCTGACTGAAGGTTTCTATTCATATTAGCACAGCAGGTGTGAGCCTGGATCTGCTCTGGGTCTCATAGGTATGGTCCAGCAAGATTATCTGCAATCCACAGAGATTCCCTAGGCAGCTGCTGTGGGCAGAGCATCTTATAGCAGATCATTGTGCTGTTTTTGGGTGGCTGCCCCATCACCTGGAGGCAGCCTGTGGACAGGGATCCTGTGATGAGTCCAAAATGCCCATAAAGGGTATCTTGCCTTTATGTGGACCAATGATGTAATTTACACTCCAAGCTTCCTGGAGGTCAGGCTGAGCATCTAGGTGCTTCCTGGAGGTCAAGCTGAACATCTAAGCAGACTCTTTAATTTTCCATTCTCATCTCTCTCCACTCCAGGGGCTTTTTCTGAGTGTACTCACTCAGTAAATCACCCACTCAAGACCTCACCTCTCTCTTACTTTTTTGCTTCTTCATCTGTTTGGCGAGATGGAGTCTTGTCTCAAGTGTGGCTGAGAAAGAAAGATGCCTGCACTAAGCTTGCTTTAAATCCCACACTTTCTAGAACCTGTGTCTTCAACTTGGGACCTATGATGGTTTCCAAGAGCCATTCTTCAAAACTCAATCATCTCTTGGGTTGGGCTTTACTCTTCCAGACTCTGCTGGTTTGATCCTCTTGGGGTGGGGGTGGGGGTGTGGTTTGCTCAGCAACAGTTCTTCCTAAGGAAATGAGCTGTCTCTGCTTTGCCAGCTGCTGTCTACCCATAAGCTGTTTTCGTTCTAGTGCATATCTTCCCTAGTACCTGTATTATCATTTCTCAGATCTCATGGTTCCTGCTGAAAGCCCTTCCCAGCCTTCCCTGCCATATCTTCTTGAATGTTCCTCTACCTGACTTCAAGGAGGAAGCTACCTCCCTTTGATGCTGGCACTGGGTTGAGCCCATCTATGAAGCAAGAGGCGCTAAGGGATGGAAGTTCAGCAGAGTGATGCTACTCATATTTCATAGAAACCACAAGGGATGGAGGAGTGTATGAAAGGCTCCTACTGTTCGGGCTGAAATGGGCAATGTGATTGCTGTCTCCAAACACTTAGAAAACAATCATAGAAAATGGAAACAGGACCTTCTCCAACAGAGGCCAGAGAACAGAACTTGAGCCGCTGGGCAGAAGGTGGGAGTTCAGAGAGGTGGCAGCCAGCAGATTGGAAAGGCTAATCCTGGGAGTCTAGAGCACTCTATCCCTGCCTGGGCCTGCTCCTTAGGTCTAACCAAAGCTAGGGAATCATCTCTAGGCAAGGATCGATGTCCCATAAAGAGTTAGATTAATGACCTCTGGTGTTACTTCCAGCTGGGAGAGTGTTTGATTTTTTTTTTCCCTTCCTGAATAGATTGTTGAGGTTGGGGGTTAAAAGCCATTGATGGAGGACATTGGAAAGAAGTGCTGACGGGTGGAACTTGCAACTCAGATTACAGATCCACCCACTGTCCAATACCATGCAGCTTTGAAGTTAAATGCCTCCGATAGATGCCAGGAAGAATGGTGCCTTTAGAGATAAAAGAGTGGATCCAGGAAGAACACAGGAAGAGTAGGGTGCTGGAAGCCAGCCATTGTAGTGGCGATTAATGGTCTGGCCATTCCAAAATGTGTATGCATGGCTTATTGAAAGGTCTTGGACTTCATCATTCTGGAAGCTAGCTTCAAGCCTACAGACAGCCTTAGGTTGTGTTCGGAGTATGGTCTAGTTGCACACTGAGGCCTGTGGAGACTGGGAAGCTTATGGCTTAGACACAATCCTGGGGTTTAGGATGCTAGGAACATCCTCAGCTATAGAATCTGGGAAGGAGGCTAGGCTACAAGGAGAATACCCTGGTCAGGAGCACTAGTGACAGACAACCAAGGCATATCCAGGATGAGGAAGCACAGCAAATGTTAGAGGGCCAGGAGGCTCTGGCATCTGAGACAAAGGAAGAATTGTAGCTTCCAGTCGCGTTAGCAGTGGCCAGAGCCAGACATGTTCAAATGGGTGTGACTTTGTGCGAATCATTTAGCCCCTCTAGACTTCTGCTTTCTCATCTATTAAATGGTAGCATCTCAATACTGACGCTTCACAGGGATGTTCATAGTGACCACATAAAATAAGTATAAGGCTCATAACGGCCAGAAACTGAATATCTGCTTTATTAATTATTTTTGCTTTGAGCCAGGGTCTCACATAGCCTAGGCTTGCTCCAATTTCCTATGTAGCTGGATATGATCTTGAGCTCTTCATCTTTCTACCACTACCCTGTAAGTGCTGGAATTAGAAGCATGGGTCACCAAACCCAGTTTACAAGGTGCTAGGGATGGAACCCAGGGCGTTCTGCATGCTAGGCCAGCTTTCTACCACCTAAGCTACATTCCCAGCTCTAATGCTGTTCATTTTATTATTTCCAGGCTTAGTGGGTGATAGTGACAGGTGATCCAGGGACAGAAAGATTTGTTTTTAAATCGATATTGACAATGTAGCATTAGGAGTTCTCAGGAGAGGTTGGGGGTAACGCTGTGAATAAGCCAAGCACCTAACTACTGCTGTGGTTAAGCACAGGCTAATGTACACTCTTAGACCATATCCAAACTGAATTTCTTCCAGAGGTCCCACACTGTGTAGTTTATAAAATATACAAGTGAGTGCTAGTACTCTCTGAGCATCCCAGACACCTTTGTCCACAGTTTACATGGAAAAAAAGCTCATCTAGTTTTCCCAACAGCCCCATGGAATACAGAGCTCTGTTCTGTTTGTTTAGTGAGGGGAAAAAATGAAGCCTAAAACTCCTGTCCTGTACTCAGATAGAAATGAGTGTAAATGGGATTTGCATAGTCTTGCTCAAGATCCCCGATGTTCTGAAAGACCCTCTACAGTGCCCTAGCTTGGTTATCTGTTACCAGTGTTCCCAGGCAGGGGATTTTGCTTCTCAGTCTAGTGTCCTTCCAAGCTCCTATAGCTGAGGATGTTCCTAGCACCTTAAACCAATAATAGTGTCTAAGTCATAAACTTCCCAGTCTGCCCAGTCCTCAGTGTCTAAAACTGTGGGTCTTGAGTTTGCATGTGAGTATCCTAGACAACTGGGCAGCTATAAAAGATTCTGAACAGCCAATGACGGAAAGTTAATTTGCAGTCCAATGTGTGATGAAACTGGAGTGTTTTTGGCAGTGTTGAGCAATGTTGAGTGCCACAGCTACATTGCAGTTCTGGTGCAGTGCGTTTGACATCATGCTGTGCATGGCCAGAGACACCTTAGCTTGGATTCCACACCAGACTCCAAACTTTACATCCAAAGTTGTTTCTGCTCTTACAAAAGCAGGTTGGTTTAATCGTAGAAAACGATGGCTTAGTAATTTCTCCTCATCCATTCTCAACATCAAATTTGTCTATCTTTGGGTTCCTTTGTGTTACAATGTGTATGTTTGATGTTACAATTTTCTGTTTTGAGTTGCTGACACAAGTTTCATGAAGAAACACCATTAAATGAGCTTTGGCTCTGGATTAGGACAGGATTTCCAACAACTTCTGAAATGGCTTTAAACTTCTGCCACGTTTTACTATACATTCAAGCAAAGCAGTATTCTCGGTGTTGATGATTATAAAATGATATCTTCTATCAGCTCTGAATAACATTGAGAATGCTCTGTGTCCCAATATCAAATATTCAGCCAAGATTTAATTCTATCTGTAAAAATAAACAAACACACCCGTCTCATTAATATGAAAATTTGCATTCATTCTTTAAAAATGGAAATTTATATGCATATTAATGAAAAAGTTAATATTCTATTTTCTGTTTATGAGTGTTTTGCTTGAATGTATGTTTGTGTGCCACATGCATGTAGTGACCATTGAGGGAAGAAGATGTGACAGATCCTATAGGAATGAACCTACAGATGTTTGTGAGCAGCTCTGTGAATACTGAACCTGGGATCCTCTAGAAGAGCAGTCATCGCTCTTAACTACCAGGCCATCTGTCTAGCCTTTAAATAATTGCTTTAAATCCAATTTAGTTATACTATTTATCAGTAAATATTTGATTAGCATATCTATTTTGCATACCTATATATCCCTACTTGTGCAAAAATTGTGACAGGACTGGAGTAAGTTTAAGGAATTCATATCTCATGAGATGCTATTTGGTCCTCCTAACAATGTAAGATGCAGTGTTGTGTCTATTTTACCGTTTAATACAGGTTTAGTGACAGGGAAAGGCCTCTCAGACAGAAAGAAGCCTTGAAGATTAGAGCTCATGTTTGATGATTGCTTTTGAGCCTCCTCTGGCAAGGCACTGTGCTTCCTGGCTTCCTGTGCAGCATTGAGGCCAATGAGGGAAGACCGCTCACCAGTAGGTTTTCAAGCCAAAGCTTAAGGGGTTAAAATTTAGGCTTACTTTGCTCTACTTTTTAGTGCCTTCCTTGCCTTGGCATCTGGCATTGGAAGTAGCTGGAACTGAAGCCAAAGAAAGGAACCAAGTTGGAGGGGTGTCCCAGCTGCGGGGCTCAGCCATCCATCGACAGAGCCCTCTGGTTCTTATAGCACTCTGGTTCTTGTTAATGAAGGAGACTGAGGCAGCCTCAGTGCTCTGTGGCTGAGACCCAGTGAGAGGTTTGGGACTGCAAGATAGCCTCCCTGCTTTCTATTACTGCCCTCTGGCTCCAGCTCCAGCCTTAGAGAAAGCAACATGCTCCATGAGAAGATACTGCTTCTGATGAATGTGTGGGTCGCCAGAAGTGGATGTCATTGCCTCGTCTGTGCAGCTGCTATCACCAGGAACACAGCTGGGAGCTATGTGTGCACTCTGTAGATTGCACTTCCCCCTTTCAGGGCAAGAAGGGAACTGAATTTTGGAGCTACCATTTTTGCACTTCACAAGCACCAGAGTTCTGGGAGCTGGGCAGAGGCCTGGGTTGCTTCAGACCTTCCACCTGCCCTGTTCTCTGTATGAGCTTTTGATCTCTCCTATCCAGGAATGCACAGGGAGAGGCCAAGCAGTTTCTCTCCCTCTCCCGTCAGTGACTTGACTTTAAATGCCCAGCCCTAGTGTGTTCAACCAGTCATATTTGCAGGTGACAGAGAGGCCCTAGAGCGACACTAACAGTTCATAAAAATATTTGGATAACTTTAGGATTCAACACTACGATCACATATTACTGGGGTGAACTTGAGCAAGTGATTTAATTAGAGTTTGTGAGAATGGAACAATATGAACGCTGTAGCATAATTGGTCTCAACCTGCAGGAGTTTCTTCTTGCTCTTTCCTGGCTCACCATCTCCACCTACACAAAGACTCTGCCCTCTAATAAGGAACTTCGCATTTCTGACTCGTCTCTGCTTTATTTTATTTTTACTTTTTATCCAGAGGGTTTCTCTTGGGATTCTTTGTCCCCATTCTCTTATGGTTTCCTTCTGCCCCTGGGCCTGATGATTGAAGCTCCTCTCTCTGGAGTAGAAATGCCTCAGTAGGGAATCCAGCACTTGCACTGCTTTACTTTTCTTTTGTAATGCTGTGATAAAATAGTCTGACCAAAGCTGTTTGTAGGAAGCAGAACCTAGTTTGGCTCACGGTTCAAAGTACACTCCATCATGGTGGGGCAGTCAAGACAGTTAGAGCCTGAAGCATGACATCCGCAGGCAAGAATGCCTGCCGTGGCTCACTTCTCTTTCTCTATTTGTATAGTCAAGATCTCAGCCAGGGAGTGGCGCCGCCCACAGTGGGCAGGGTTTCCCACCTTGATTAATGCAATCAAGATAACTCCCACAGGCCACAGGCATTTCCTGTCTCCCAAGTAATTCTGGAGTCTGTCAAGTTGCCTCCCACTAGTCATCATACTGGAAAATGGAACTTAAGGAACCTTAGGTTCTCACTTTCTCCCTCATGGTCCTGAGTGATGCCCACCCCCTCTTTTCTCAGAAAGGGTGACAGGCTGCTGATGGAAGAGATACAGCGTCAAAGGGAACAAGCAGCTGTGTCTTCGAAAGTTTGGGCCAAGGCTGACTCTGCCTTCCTGGCAGAATGATTTTTCTAGAAGAACACCTTCTGTCCCCTGGGCTTGTTAGCTATTTCAGAGACATTTTAAGTGGCCATTAACAAAATGTTGAATTATGGCTGCAGACCTCTGGGAGTCAAGTAACATTCACAAGAATCAGAAGTGAGAGCTTAGCAGTCAAGACTACCACAATGGGCTGGGATTAAACAACCATTGTTCTCCACATGGCAAAGAGGCAAGAAGTTTATTCCTTAGGGCCCATACAGTAGGACACTTTAGGGCATAGGTCTGCTACTACAGGGCAGACATGCTCTCTGGTTTTCAGAGGGGAACATTCCAGCCTTATCTATGGAAAAAAAGAAGCAATGACCAGGATATATATGGGAACTTCCAGCTGATCTAAGAAGTCTGATGCATTGATTCATTGGCTCAGCAAGCACCTACTAAATGTTCTGGGCATTGTGCTAGGCTCAGGAGAATCTGAAATGAATAATACCCTGTGCAGGAATTCCAGGGCTCCCCACCGAGTGAGGGAGGCTGAGCAATAAACAAATATATGGCTTTACACCAAGTAACCCAAAACTTCAGAAGGTCCAGGGGCAACACAGCAGTTCAAAACTCTTAAGAGGAGACTGTTACATTAATCTTTCTCCTTGTATTTCCTTCCTTTTCAAACTCATGTAATGATTGCAATCATGAACATTGCAAAACTCCCATAAAGAACTCCCATGTGTCTTTTACCCAGAAGTCTCAGTGGTGGTTCAATCATGCTCTTCATGCCTAAAGCATCCCACTCTTGCTCCCTCATCATAGCCAGCTGTCAAGTGCCTTTCCTGCACCATTGTGGAAACATGACCGTAACATGTTTTACAATTCAGAGTCACTGGTTTTGTGTCATGATCGTCATCTTGGGGTTCTTCAATGTTTCTTCTGTCTTAGACCTGGGTTAAGATTTTATTTGATTTGGTTCTTTTGTGGTGCTAGGTGGCGAAGCTAACTGTCTCTCACACAGCTGGAGCACCGAGCAGCCCCCACAGCCTCCAAGGTTAGGCAGCTGGGGCTGAGATTTCAGGGAGATGATACTGAATTCTTTTGCATCCTGCCTGGGGTCACATGCCTTAAAATTGTCCCAGACCTGGTCGTGTGAACTTTTGATGAAGAAGAGACTTCCCAAGGACACTCTGAGACATGTAGAACTCAGTTCTTTCTCTTTCACTCCCTGGTCACCATCCATCAAGTTTTCTTGCCTGAATTGTTGCAATAGTCCCTGTCAGATGCTGACTTTCCAACCCAACCCTTCCATGTGTGTTTATTAGTTGGCTTACTGAAATAAGGGTGCTCTCTCTCCCCTTTCCACTCATTTCTTCATATCAGGGTAGACTCTTAGGGCTGACTTGTGTTCTATTCCCAGACATATTCTATTTATATAACTATTTATTTGGGAAACACATTTTCTCATATTTGGAAAGCCTTTCCCACTGACCTCTGTGCCCTTCAGCTATTTCTCAGAGTTCTCTGAACATCAAATTTCTGATCCAGCCTGGTGTTCTGTGTTCATCTTTTTTATTCTTTAGTCTGTGATCAGACATTGTCTTCGGCATATTCAGGCTCTGGTCAGAAAGATACTATTTAGAACCAGGATCTGGGAGCCAACTGTGCTCATGGCCAGCTAGGGGGTTCCTGCTCCTCTGGTCCAGGTGGCAGAATTAGGACATTCACATATTCATTGACATCTGGGTCTTAAACCTTGGCTTACAGAGAGCCATCCAATTCCAGCCTCACAGCACAGGGTTCCTCCCTCGTTCTCTACTCTCTGTGCTGGTCCCTTCCTGCTCTAGTGGTAAGATACTGTGACCTTTGATCCTCTGACCACCTCATTCATCACTTAGTTCTCTTGAGTAGATGCCATTGCTATGCTCCACTGAACTGTGAATCTACTTGGAAAGCCCATCTCCAGGACCTTGTTCCTGTCCTGACCACTCCAGCCTCTCCATAGGTGTGCTTGCTACTTTCTTTTTTCTTTTTTCAGTTTCTTGAGACAGGATTTCTCTGTATAGCCCTGGCTGTCCTGATGCTCACTCTATAGACCAGGCTGGCCTCAAACTCAGAAATCTACCTGCCTCTGCCTCCCAAGTGCTGGGATTAAAGGCATGCACCACCACTGCCTGGCTGTGCTTGCTACTTCCATGCCTGATGTAATTGTCTACAAAATATTTACACAGCTTCTGAAACTTCTAAAATACAATATCCATTGGAGAGAGAGCTAGGATTTCATATGTTGCAAGTGGTTATTCTTTCTCTGTTAAGCAAAATGTTCACCTCCAGAGAGAGAGAGAGAGAAAGAGAGAGAGAGAGAGAGAGAGAGAGAGAGACAGAGACAGAGACAGAGACAGAGACAGAGAGACAGACAGAGACAGAGACAGAGACAGACAGAGACAGAGAGATGGAGAGAGAGATAGAGAGACAGAGAGGAGAGACTTATAACAGCATTGTTGAGTGAGATACAATTTTTACACCCCACACTTCACTGAGATAAAATGTGTAGAGTATGTAATTCTCACTGATAAAAAATAAAGTATGTACTATATGTATCCAGACAGTAGAGTCTTCATAAAGTTGTAAACTTTAGGGACTCCCTGCCTCCAAGAGACCCTGAATCCATCGGCAATCACTTTACTTCCTCAATTTCCTGCCAACAGACTCTTCTGCCCCAGGTAAATATCAATCTATTTTCTGTCTCTGTAGATGCATCTGTTTCAGAGGTGATTTATAGAAGAAGTTTTACAACATGTGATATTTTGCAATAGAAATTTCCCATCCCGTGTGATGTTTCCCAAGTTTATTTGTGTTGTAGTTTGTGTCAATATCATACTGCCTTTGCATATTAAATATTATTCTATTCAAAGGCTGAAGTACCTTTTTACTTGGTCAGCCATCAGTTAATACACCTTGAATTGTTTACATCTTTATTGCTGTGAATGATGTTAATTTTGAGACCAATTCTCATATCCAGTTCTTCCACACTCTGAGTCTGCCTGATTTTTCCTTGGCATGTCACTTGCCAAGATCCTCCCCTTTCTATATTTCTTTCAAATTGGGAATTAGTTTAGGAACTCAACTGGATTCAATGGAATATTTATTACAAGGGAGGACCTTAAATAACACTACAAACTTGTGATCCCACCGGACAGGAATGATGTCCTTCAGGGGTTATCCCAGTCCTGGACATGCAAGCTTTGATCCACTGACTAAGGGAGCGGTAGCTCAGCCACTCATTTCCCCATTTCACATTCTCACACCGGCTCTGCATCAGGAGATGGTGCTGTGACTTCCTGTTCTTGGTCCACGTGTTTTAATATTGGGAACTGGAGTCAATGCTTGCATGGGAATTACAAAGTAGTGATTTTCTATTTTGTCCTTCCCACATTTATTAGCTGACACTTTTCCTGAGGGAGAACGTTCCCTCATTAGCTGGATCAATCACAGTTCCTCCATGAAGCATACGAAACCTCCTACTTGTCCCTTAAGTACCCATTTCCATGGGACAGGGTTGCTGGTCTTGAAGCAGTCATTGCTTCCCAAAAAGGCACAGGAGAAGGGGGAAGATTTGCACCAGAGGGAGTTGAGCAGTGTATGGGAAGTGAGTGTGAGTGGCAGGCGAGAGAGAGGGAGAAGATCATTAGGACTCTACTCTGCTGTAGCCATGGCAACAACAGAGTCCATGATATCCCAAAGTTGGACTTTTTGTCGCGCTAGTGAGTCTCACTCTTAGGGACCTAGCCTGGCTGCAAAAGATTAGGCAGTAGAGGTGGTGAAGCACAACTGGAACCACACTGATCACATGGCCCAAGACAGATCTGGGAAGTTTCAACTTTGTCAACAATAAAGATTCTAATTTGAATTTTATAAAATTATATTTAGTGTGTGTGCACATGCATCTGTGTACATCTATACACGTGAGAGAGAGAGAGTATGTGTGCAGTGGTGCACACATGTAGGTCAAAGGACAACTTGTGGGAGTTAGTTCTCTCTTTTCACCATTCGAGGACCAGGAAGCAAACTCAGGCCTTCAGGCTTCTTCTTGCCCCAAAGACCCTAATTTAACTTGTCCCTTCCTGTCCTCTTACTTCCAAGTGTCTTTTCATGATATGGGGCAATGCTTGTGTTGCCTTTTGGAGTCCCTCGTGGGCTCATTTAGCAAGCTTCCTTGGAAGGGCCAGAAGAGGCAAGTGACAAAGGATGCGCTCCCTTGTGAATTCTAACACAACCACTTGGATGAATGACAATGAGTGGGAGTGACTTATTGAGCCCTTGCTACATGTTTAAAGCATTTTGCACATGTATTTGGAAGCACAGAGCTATGTCTTCCCAGTGACTAGTGAATGATGGCTGTTCCTCTTCTTGTTCCTCAGGACTTAGGCACAGAAGATAAGAGGAGTCACCTAGTCTGCCCATCTACTTCGTCGGTCTGGGCATTGCCTGGAGAACTTTACCTAGGATAGGGTAGAGGATCACAAACAACTGAGCATATCACACCCTCCTGTCCCCAGCCTGGGTTTTCCTGATAATTAGATAATTCAATAACTCACTGGTTTTTAGTCTAGGTGGGAGTATTTTTAATTTATTTATTTATTTATTTATTTATTTATTTTTGTGCAAGAGGATCCACACACTTGAGTCCCTTCCAGAGTCATGTGGTATGACACTAATTCTAGGTGATAGTGGTCTTAGGAGGCAGAGCCTTTGAAAGATAATTAAGCCTGGTGATGGGGCTCTGGGGATTAGGATAAGTGCCCTTTTAAGAGGCCCAAGAGAGACCCCTGACTCTTCACTTAGGGCTGTAGCTAAAATGCACTGTCTGTGAACTAGAAAATAGGCCCCCCACCCAAGCAGCGACTCTGCTGTCACTTTGATCTTAGACTTCTCAGCCCTCAGAACCATGGGAATGAATTTCTGTCATTTTTAAGTCACCTAGTGTGGAATGTTTTACTAATGTATCTGAAGAGACTCAGGTAGGAGCAAAGCGGGCTGTCATTCACACAGGGGTTGGGTTGAGGAAGCTGTCCAGTGAGACTAGGCACCACTGTTCCCTAGGATCTGTCAGCTCAGTACCGTGTCTCTTCTTTACATCCCATTCCTGCAAACAGAATCTCCTGTACACACCTGCCTCTAACCTGCCTGCACATGGTCACCAATGGAAACCACAGAATTAACATTAGCTACGGCTAATGACGCTTTCAGCAGATGGATTTGACATTGCTTTCCTTGAAAAGTACAACTCAGTCTATTTGCTAACAAAGTGGCCTGTCGACCAAATGGCATGTTCTGGCCCAAGTCTCCTTCGTGGGGGAGCAAGCACATACCTACATGAGGACTCTCAGCCTGCCGCATTCATTCGGTGTGTTGCTAGTGCGTTTTCTTCATTTGAGGATCTGATTTATACACGATGAGCAAGGGTTGTCCCATACCCTTGGTGGTATCTCGGACTTTCAGAGGGATGTGGATACTTCATCAGAGATATTCTGTAAAAATTGTCTGGTACATCCTTAGGAATATGGTAGAATGGGAGTCACTCATGCCAAGTGGGAACATCAGAATGACAGAGAGGCAAAAGTGACATTTTAGCTCAGCCCTCAAGAGGAGTGGGATTTCAAGATGTACTTTAATTTTTAAGTGTGTGTGTTTGTGTGTGTGTGTCTGCACATGCGCACTCGAGAGTCCAGGGCTCATGAGGTCAGAAGAGGGCATCTGATCTTTTGAAGCTGGAATCACAGGCAACTGTGAGGTGCTTGACATGGGTGCTGGGATCAGAACTTGGATCTTTGGCAAGAGTAGCATGTGCTCTTAACTGATAAGCCTGGATTTTAATGGCTAAAAGGAGGGGTGAAGCATCTCAGAGCCAGGGACATGGGTCAGTGAAGCCATAAGACAGGTTGGGTCAAGGTGTGCAGAATGTATGGGGAGAAAAGATGCAGAAGATACTCTGCAGGGTTAGATGGAGACAGACAGTGAGGGATACTTGGTTGAGTGAGTATTGCAGGCAGCAGGGAGCTACAGAGAGCTCACTATGACACAGCCACAATTTACTTAAAATTGAAGTAGTGGTTGATACCCTCCTGCTTGAGGATAGCTGAGGTAAGAGAGATGTTGTAAAGGTGTGGTTCGTATCTCATTAATAGTGTAATAATTATTATCAATATTTAAAAAGAATATCTGTTTTTTTATTTTGGTTCTCCTCATCTCCTACCTTTTAGTTATATCTTTGTGGGGTTGAACCTGTGGTGTCAATTCCTGTAGAATGTAGACAATGCTTCAGGTAGGAAAGTACTTCCACTATCATCTACTAAGAGAATTAAGGTGTGGAGGGAAGCTTTGCATCTGGATTATCCAATCTTGGCTGTGTGTTAGAATCACTTGGGGAACTGTAAAATAGCAAACAAAACAACAACCAAAAGCAAAGGAGGGAGGGAGAGAGAGAGAGAGAGAGAGAGAGAGAGAGAGAGAGAGAGACAGAGATCAACCTGCCACCAGAGGTGTCTGGACTGAAGTCTGAAGTCTGACTACCCAGCTGTTCTTTAAGAGGAATAGTTAAACTTTAGTCTGTATACATAAAGGAATGTTGGATTATATATATATATGTATATATATATGTATATATATATGTATACATACGTGTATATACATGTGTATGAATATATGTATATATAAATGTGTGTGTGTGTGTGTGTGTGTGTGTGTGTGTGTGTGTATACCTGGAGGACACTGTGCTAAGTGAAATAAGCCAGACACAGAAAGACAAATAGCCTGTCATCACACTCATATGTAGAACCTAATACTGTTGATCTCATAGTAGAGATTGGAACCATAGCTACCAGAGACTGAAGAGACTAGAAACAAGGAAGGCTAGGGAGAGGATAGTTAACAGCTACAATTAGTTACACAGAAAGGGTAATTTCTAGTACTTTACAGCACAGAGGGATGACTACAGTTGGTCATAACAATGTATTTCAAAATAGGCAGGAGAGAAGAATTTTATTATTATCAACAAATAACAAATGATCAGTGATAAAGGTGATTTGTGGTATCACATGCAGTATGCATGTATCAAAATACCACACTGCACACTACAGAAAACCATGATTGCTGTATATCAAATTTAACTATTGAAAAGGCCTATTAAGTTACTCTTAATCCTTACTCAAGGTTGAGCACTGTGGGCTAAAAGAACCAGTTAGAATCATGAACCAAGGGTTTTCTACTAACCCTAACAAAGAGGAAGCTCAACTTTGAGCAATGAATTCTCTGTTGCTGTGGAGCTCTGTCAAGCCTTGAACTCTGGGACTTGGAACTTCACAGTTACCTGTCTCTCTCGGCTGACTTATGATTGTCCAGAGCTGGCCTCAGTAGCTAGGATACTGAGTTCTAGGTAAGATACTTTGTTGCCAGAGTTACTGGGTTACTGCCACAGACAGAAGCCCTCGGGAGGTCATGCCTAGAAACAGTTAGGAGTCTTACAGAGTTTTAGACCTAGGAATTGAGCCTGACCCAGGAATGACTGTTAATCCCTGCCGAGTTTGTGCCTAAGGAATTTTGGGACCAGAGTTAATGGAGGCTTAGCTGATTTGGTACATAGTGTGCACTGGCCTTGACAAAACGCTTAGGTCATTCACTGACCTCTCTAACTTCTCAGTGGACTCAGAGCAGAGCCCCATACTAAGTGTCCACAACACTCATGGCCCAGGTAGTGCTATCTCCATGGCCCAGGTGGTGCAGTCTTTTCCTGCTTCATCTTTGCCATGGTCACTCCTCTCATATTCCTCTCTCCTCTCCCCATCCCCTCCTCCAACCTCTCAGACAGACACAGGCTATGCAACTCGGCTTCCTAGTTCTGGAAAGAGTACAGTAAGGAAGCATGGTGGGTATTCCGTAGATGAATTGGGCCACTAGTGCTTAACGAGGGATGGTGTGCCTAGGCCTGGGAGGAAGACCACAGAGGGAGTTAGTATTTCCAAGTTCTAAATGCAAAGGAGTCAACAATCCCATCCCTCGGAGCCCAACCCAAAGCAGGGAGCTTTGCAGAGGCTTATGCAGACGGGGCATCCATCTCTGAAGACTGGAAGGAAAGCCATCCTGTTCCTCCCAGCCACTTCCTTGTGGCTGACTGAAATGGTCTCCCACACTGCAGATATGAAGAAGGAACTAGTCTCATAATCAGAGAATTAGGTCCTAGAAGCTTACCCTAGGCTGGGAGGATCAGTCTTCTTGTCTGGCAGATTTTCAACATTGAAAAATAATTTGGAAGTGGATAGTTCTTTGGGATGGGTGCTGTACTGTTCGTGACAGCATTCTTAAAAGCAGCCTTAGTCAGTGACCCTCCCTTTCCAAAGTTTTAACTACCAGAAATGTCTGGAGACATTTCCTAGCATCTCCCAAAGAGCAATTATCCCTGATTGTGAACGAAAGGTTTATCTGTAGAGTGAAATAAACCTCCTATGCTGCAGGCCTGTTTTCAAATGTGAACAAGTGTGGTTTGTAGGAGAAATTACTTGGCACACAGCAGGAGACCTTCTGATGACATCCTGAGGCCTGGGGAAACTATGAGCTCTCTTGGCTTACTCACAAGAATGGCTTCACCTGCTGTGCCAAGCCTTAGGAGGCTTCCTCAGCACTCATGTGGGCACAAGGCTCATTGGCACCTCTGGTGCCCCTGTCTGTGGCCACACATGTGGAAATCAACCTCCTGGGCATCTGTCCCCCAGCCCAGAGCCAGGGATGCTTTCAGGGGCACACACCGAGTCTCTTTTTCAATTCCATGGAGCGCTGCCCCGGGCATGCATCCAGGGCACTAGGGTTGTCCAGGCATGTGGAGAAGGGAAGAGCAAAGCAGTGATGACAATATTGCCTATACCTGCTCAGAGAATAGCATTCCCTTGCCTTGTGACATAAAAAAAGATAAGCAGAAAATAACGGAGAAAGAGTGAGACCTTTGCAGGCAGAGAAGCTGGGTTCACATCCCTTTATTGCCTCCAAAAAAAGATAGAAATAAATCAAATATATTTATATCTCACCATATGTCTGTGGTGGGTTAGTAGGAACACTGAATTAAGTCAGATCACGGATGTCCAGCACAGAGTCTGGCTTCTAAGACACAATAATCTTTGGTAGTTCCCTTCTCACAATGAAGGAAGGAGGCAAATCATTAAATAGAAGTGACCTAGCCAGACCCCCAATAGATTGGATGGGGGGCTGAAGCCCCTTCCAGGAAAAGACTATGGTATGAGGAAGCCATGCCTGATCTCCAGAGGCCAGCTAAGTATGGCTGTTTTTGCTTGAGTCTTCATGGGTTACAGGGAGCACTCGTGTGCATTCTCCCACCTGAATTAACAACCACAGTGGAAGGAAGGCTGGTGTGAATGTAGGTAAGGAAGTTTAAGCTTGAGGAAGCTACATGACATTTAGAAACTGTGTATGTGTGTATCCACATGTGTGTCTGTGTATCCGTGTGTGTGTGTGTGTGTGTGTGTGTGTGTGTGTGTGTGTGTGTATGATGTCCTCAGAGGCCAGAAGAAAGCATCAATATCTTGGAGCTAGAATTATAGGTGATTTTATAAGCAGCTTGATGTGAGTAATGAAAACCCAACATGGATGTGTTCTTATTTGCTGAGCCATCTCTTTAGCCCCTATGTGACTTTTCTAAAATTCTACTGCAGTGAGTGGCAAAGTTAGATCCCGGCAATCACTGGCCAGACTTCACCTTTGTCTGGATGCATGTTGCTTGTAGAAAACACCTCTGTTCCTTGGAGAACACAAGATCAAACTCATGAGGAGTATGCTTTCTAGTTTTATGTTAACCTGGCTCAAGCAGAGTCATCTTGGAATAGGGAACCCAAACTGAGAAAATAACCCTGCTAGATTGCCCTATGGGTAATTCTGTGGTGTGTGTTCATGGTTGATAATGATGTAGGAGGAGCCAGCTCACTGTAGGCAGTACCAATCCCTAGGCTTGTGGTCCTGGGTGCTTTAAGAAAGTAGAATGAAGAAGTCACGGGGAGCTAGACCATAAGTAGCATTCTTCCACAACTTCTACTTTAGCTCTTGGTTCCAAGGTCCTGCCTTGAATTCCTGACCTGACTCCTCGCAGTGATAGACTGTGATGTGAACTTGTAAGATGAAATAAACCCTTTTCTCCTTGAGCTGCTTATCATCATTTATCACAGCAATAGAAACTAAGACAGGAAGGAGGACCTACCTCAGGTTCCATGACAGCATCCACAATGGTCACCAAAGTTTCTAGAAGTGTTACTGAGTGAGCTGGAGTTCCTAAATGTCCCTAGAGGATGGTAGAGAGGCAAGACCCAAATGAATCAACTGGTTGGTCCTGCTCAGCTTTCAAGAGCTTAGCTCCCAGATTGTCATGCCCTTGGGGGATTCATCTATACCTGGTCCTCAGTTGTGTGGCTCCAGGTCTGAGTGTGACTAAAGAGGAGATCTACAAGGTGGTAGGATGAAAGATTCTTCCTTGCTTCTGTGGCAGTGTGTGGGACATCTCCAAGGAGATCTGGAAGCAGGAGTCAGGTTCAGTAGATGCCTAAGCTGCTAGGGAACCCATGGGTTGCCTTTCCTCAGGACAGTGGGCTGAGCAGCAGGGCTGAGTCAGGGCTTCTGTGCCCTTTCAGCCTCTGAGGCTGAGCCAGGGGCAGACCTTCATGTGTAGCTATTTATAGTTCCCTGTGGCCAGGGGAGGGAGCTCTGCTGACACCATGTACCATTGCCTCTCTGGAACCTGGGTGGTGGGGGGTTGTGGGTGACTCAGAATGGCTGTTCTACACACACATTTCTTCC
>JADRCD010230069.1:961-14381 GCA_019843815.1 Montemys delectorum | reverse complement strand
CCACTTAACACTGACAAAGAGGTTCGTTTGAAGAGCAGAAAGGGCTGATGACTTCAGTCATAACCTCTGTAATAATTATAGCAAGAATGCTAGCTGCAGTCAGATGTTGCTTTATTCTTTGTACAAAAGGGCTAACTCAGAAACCCACTAAAACAACAATTAACAAATACCATAGCATATCGACATAACTTGATGCTTTCACATACTTGACCAGAACATCAATCTTATGCTAAAAGAGCTATAAATTGATAGATTGAATAAAAAAGTTAAAAATCAATTTGAAAAATCCAACAAAAATGAAAGAAAACGAGGAAGGAATTGTACAGAATAAATCATTAAGGTTGATTTTCAGTATGCGGTAGTTTTAGAACTCATCATGAGTCACAGATGGGCAAGAGGCACTAATACCCTGTTTCCCCTAGTAGCTGATGGCTACAGGTCATGTAGCCCTAAGACTTGAAAAATCACAGTCCACCATGTGACCAAGAACATAATCAGAGAAAGAGGTAATCTCAAGATCCAAGATATTAACTAGATTATATTTTGGGCCCTGAAACAATTTGAGATTTGGAGGCTATGCTAGAAGATTGGAATGCCCAGTATTGTAGGGACTCACCCAAGAAGACTGCTTGGACATTGGTTAAGATAAAAAGTCTTTATTAGTTGAACAGCAACTACCCTGGTTATTTGGGATCATAGTGTAGCCTGAGCATCTCTCAGGGTGAACTTTTAAGCACAAAACCCATGTTCTGTTTTGGCATAATTCAGTTAACAAGAACAGTTAGCCAGAAGTAAAAACAGTTTACAGAAGTAAAAAAGCAAGATTAGGCCGGGCGGTAGTGGTGCACCCCTTTAATCCCAGCACTTGGGAGGCAGAGGCAGGCGGACTTCTGAGTTCAAGGCCAGCCTGGTCTACAGAGTGAGTTCCAGGACAGCCAGGACTACACAGAGAAACCCTGTCTCGAAAAACCAAAAAAAAAAAAAAAAAAAAAAAGCAAGGTTAGTATGTATAGAGACTTTCCCATATCTGTGGACTTTGATGGATTAGGTCTTTGCTTTTGTTTTTGGCAGGTGGTGCAATACATATGCTGAGCATATAACTGAATGGCATTCCATCTTGGAATTACGCTAAGGTCTTGGGCCCTGTTATTCTTGGAGAACAAGGCTATAGGATAAAGAGAGCAGAACTTGCTTGTGAACATGGGTTGCATTTTAAAAAATATTTATTTTTATTTTATATGCATAGGTGTTTAGCCTTCGTGTGTGTCTGATCATAATGTGCAGTGCAGTGCAGTGGCCACAGAGGCCAAAGAGACCATGCGTTGTGAGTTCCCATGTGGATGCATGGGATTAAATTCAGGTCCTTTGCAAGATCAGCTGTGCTTTTGAGAGGTTAAAATTTTCAAACTGTGCTGTGGGAATTTGATGTTAGTTGAACTTAGTGGGAAACTAGTTCCCAGGACTTAGAAGAATGGGAAACTAGCTCCCAGGATTTAGAAAAATGGGAGACTAGCTCCCAGAGCTTAGAGACCAGAGCGACCTGGCAGGAGAAAAGAAAAATCAAGTAACACACAATTGCCAGGTGACTAACCTGCTTCTGAACCCTAGTACAAGCCAGCACCAATCAGAGACTACCCTGTACTTTCCTCTGCCTTAGTTTCCCCTTTTCCCCAGCAACTGTGTGGGTATAAAAACCTGTTCAAATTCTTGCTTGACGCCAGACTCCTCTACCCCTGCGTGGGATATGAGTCTCGCCCAGCGCTGAATAAAAGAACCTCTTGCTGATTGCATCAAGTACGTGTCTTGGTGGTGTTTGGGGTCGTCGTTCCCGAGCCCTGAGTGTGGGGTCCTTCCCCTCATTTTTCAGCAGCCCTTACACTTTTAGCTCCTGAACCATTTCTCCAGGACCATTGTTTAACATCAAATGTATATACCAACAATTTTTGTTTTTCTCTATGCTGACCTCCTACTCTATCGACTCCTATATTAAAAACTCACTTTCAGTAGTCTTTTGAATTTGTTAATACAGACTAAGCATCCTGTTAATACCAGAATGAAGCTGACACATAATTACCTTTTAGGAATGAAATTTATTAGGGGAAAGGACCTTGAGATCTTGCCTGCAGACAGGAAAGGAAAATTTAAGAAAACCAAACAGGACAGGTAACTTGAATTGCTGATCCGTCTACATGGGAACAGCCCTGAAATTGGCTGAGACATGCAAATGTCTCTAGCCAAAACTTCAGTTATACATAGCCAATAAACCTTGTTGGCTACAGAATCCTCAAAATTCATCATGCCATCATTCACATGGCATGAATGAAGATTTATTACAATTTGGTTATTGATAAACTAACTCATAAAAAGACTTTCACCTGCTCAAACAAGGAGCAAAAATTCATCCTTATCTGATCTGTGCACCTTGCATAATCCATGCAAAAGTCTTTATAGAGCTAAAAATTGGTTGCAATACTCATATATTACAGAATAAGATGCAGCTCTGACGATATTCGCCCTGGGGGATGCTGAAATGACCTGCTGTTATAGGTCCCTGCCTGGTCCTTCCTCACCAAGTGCTGTTTCTAGAGACATGTTTCCAAGACAGCTTCGGGAAAGACTCCTAATCCCCAATGACCTTAGGTTCATCCAGCCTTTCAGATGGTTCCAGTCAGGACGTTGGTTAAGCCCTGCCCTGAACTTTCTCAGCATACAGAGACTGGACAACAAATGCTACAGCTAGCTTTCTTAAGTCTAACCAATTTTTGGGGGGTAATTTTCTTGTTCTTTCTCACTCCTTAAAAGTAAAAAAAAAAAAAAAAAAAGGAATTATTCACCCTAGTTGAGCAGCAGGAAGCAGTCAAGGAAAACCATCACCCCAATCCCTTAAATTTGGGTGTCTGACTTTGGTTATTTTATGAATTCTAGATAAGTTGACATCTTAAGGGATAATTTGGAAATGGCTGTAATTTTGAACAATGAGAAAGCTAAATAGAGAACTTAGACTCAGGGATGTCTAGCTTTCCTTTCCTCTTTTCTATTTTTTTTGGGGGGGGAGGGTAAAGGGAAGGAGGCTAAAAGGGGAAAAAGGGACATATAGTAATATTATTATAAGAAATTAGATATATGGGGATGGATTATTAAACTTACTTTTAAACAAATCACTTTATAGCCATAATCTTACATTGGTAGAAATCTTTATATTTTGATGCAAAATTGAAATTACATTTTCTTATACTGATATGGAATTTATGTATTGATACAGGCTTAAGATTCTCATTGGCATAAATCTTTGTATATCACTGCACAGCAGCGATGGGTCCTGATTCAACAGAAGTCCGCTTTAGGTATTGCAACAGGAACCAAAAATACCAAAGTACCAAAAGTACCAAAGTACCAAAGTATGCCTGAGGACTTCAGAAACCTTGCTGAAGCCACACAGCAAAGCAAGGGCTGCCTTCATTCAGACCTAGCAGCTTGACCGGCGGTGGTGGCGCATGCCTTTAATTCCAGCACTTGGGAGGCAGAGGCAGGTGGATTTCTGAGTTCGAGGCCAGCCTGGTCTACAAAGTGAGTACCAGGCTACACAGAGAAACTCTTTCACAAAAAACAACAACAACAAAAAAAAACCCCAACAGACCTAGCAGCTCCATGCAGCTATGGCTGACACCTTCCTGGAATACATGTGCCGCCTGGACATTGACTCTATACCCATCACAGTCCTCAACACTGGCATCATTTGTACCTGCTTTCCAATCTGTGGAGATGCTGAAGGAGATGATTAAGTCTGGAATGAATGTGGCTCAGCTGAATTTCTCTCATGGAACCTATAAGTACCATGCAGAGACCATCAAGAATGTCTGTGCAGCCACAGAAAGCTTTACATCTGATCCCATTCTCTATCGTCCCATTGCGGGTGGCTCTGGATACTAAGGGATCTGAGGCTGGTCTGCTCCAGTCTACCTTGGGTGCAAACTCGGCGGCCAGTCTCACAGCTCCTGGAGAAGGCTCCACTCCCAAGTGCTCTAGCACACTCAGGATCTTAGAATCAGGGGTAAGGAGAACACAATATCTGTTCCAACACCACCGGGAGTAACTGGGACCAACAGGATCTAGGAATGCAGGAATCCCTCCCGACCAGTGGCTCAGGTTCCTTCTGGTCTGCACCAGTCTACTTTGGGCGCAAACTCAGCAGCCAGTCCCACAGCCCCCAGAGCTTGGTCACAAGAGGATCTCAGGGTCACAGAAGCAGCTTGACACCCAGGAACTCTGACACAACCAGAATCTCAGGATCACAGGATCCCTGAGTCACAGGATCACAGAGACACCTGGACTCTGAGGAGTTCTGACTCAACCAGGATTACAGGAAGGACAGGCTCCAGTCAGATATAGTGTGGGTAGGGAGCACTAGAGATAATCAAAAGGCAGGAGGCAAGCATAAGAACAGAAGCAACAGAAACCTTACTTGGCATCATCAGAACCCAATTCTCCCACCATAGCAAGTCCTGGACACACCATCATACCAGAAAAGCAAGACTCAGATCTAAAGTCACTTCTCATGATGATGATGGAGGACTTTAAGAAGGACATGAATGACTCCCTTAAAGAAATACAGGAGAACACAGGTAAGCATGTAGAAGCCCTTAAGGAGGAAACAAAAAATTTCTTTAAAGAATTATAGGAAAACACAATAAAAAAGGTGAAGGAAATGAACAAAACCATCCAAGATCTAAAAATGGAAATAGACACAATAAAGAAATCACAAAGGGAGACAACCCTGGAGTTAGAAAACCTAGGAAAGAAATTAGGAGTCATATATGCCAGCATCACCAACAGAATACAAGATATAGAAGAGAGAATCTCAGGGGCAGAAGATACCTTAGAAAACATTGACACTACAGTCAAAGAAAATGCAAAATGCAAAAAACTCCTAAGCCAAAACATCCAGGAAATCCAGGACACTATGAGAAGACCACACCTAAGGATAATAGGTATAGAAGAGAGTGAAGGTTCCCAACTTAAAGGGCCTGTGAATATCTTCAACAAAATTATAGAAGAAAACTTCCATAACCTAAAGAAAGAGATGCCCATGAACATATAGGAAGCCTACAGAACTCCATATAGACTGGACCAGAAAACAAATTCCTCCTGTCACATAATAATCAAAACACCAAATACATTAAATAAAGAAAGAATATTAAAAGCAGTAAAGGAAAAAGATCATGTAACATGTAAAGCAGACCTATCAGAATTATACCAGACTTCTCACCAGAGACTATGAAAGCCAGAAGATCCTGGGCAGATGTCATTCAGACCCTAAGAGAACATAAATGCCAGCCCAGACTACTATATTCAGCAAAACTCTCAATTATCATAGATGGAGAAAACAAGATATTCCAGGACAAAATGAAATTTACACAATATCTTTCCACAAATCCATCCCTGCAAAGATAATAGATGGAAAACTCCAACACAAGGAGGGAAACTACATCCTAGAAAAAGCAAGAAAGGAATCTTTCAACAAAATCAAAAGCAATAGGCAGACAAACATAATACCACCTCTAAAACAAAAATAACAAGGAGTTACAATCACTTTTCCTTAATATCTTTTAATATCAATGGACTCAATTCCCTGATAAAAAGACATAGACTAATAGACTGGATACGTAAACAGGACACAACATTTTGCTGCATACAGGAAATGCACCTTAGTGACAAAGACAGACACTACCTCAGAGTAAAAGGTTGGAATACAATTCTCCAAGCAAATAGTCCCAAGAAACAAGCTAGAGTAGCCATTCTAATATCAAATAAAATCTACTTTCAACCAAAAGTTATCAGAAAGGATAAGGAAGGACACACTAATACTGGTCAAAGGAAAAATCTACCAAGATGAACTCTCAATTCTGAATATCTATGCTCCAAATGCAAGGGCACTCACATTCATAAAAGAAAGTTTACCAAAGCTCAAAGCACACATTGCACCCCACACAATAATAGTGGGAGACTTTAACACCCAAATCTCAGCAATGGACAGATCATGGAAACACAAACTAAACAAAGACACAGTGAGACTAACAGAAGTTATGAAACAGATGGATTTAACAGATATCTATAGAACTTTTTATCCTAAAACAAAAGCTCCAAATAACCAGGATACAAATCACAGACAACATGAAGTTCAATAAAAAGGAAGACCAAAGTGTGGGTGCTTTGGTCATTCTTAGAAGGAGAACCAAATACTCACAGAAAGCAAATATGGAGAGCAGATACTAAAGGAAAGGCCACTCAGAGACTGTCCCACTTGCGGATTCATCCTATATACAGTTACCAAACCCAGACACGATTGTGAATGCCAAGAAGTACATGCTGAAAGGAGCCTGATATGGCTGTCTCCTGAGAGGCCCTGCCAGAGCCTTACAAATACAGAGGCAGATGTTAGCAGTCAGCCACTGGACTGTGTGCAGGGTCCCTAATAGAGGAGTTAGAGAAGGGACTGAAGGAGTTGAAGGAGTTTGCAACCCCTTGGGAAGAACAACAATATCAACCAACCAGACCCCTTGGGAAGAACAACAATATCAATCAATCAGACCCCCCACCCCAGAACTCTCAGAGACTAAGCCATCAACAAAGGAGTACACATGGGTCTAGCTGTATATAGCAGAGGATGGCCTTGTGATGCATCAAATAGAAGGAGAGGTCCTTGGTTCTATGAAGGCTTGTCCCAGTATAGGGGAATGGAGGACGGGGAGGTGGGAGTGCAGCAACACCCTCATAGAAGCAGGGGGAGGGAGGATGTGATAGGGTGTTTCCAGGAGGGAGAGAAACTGGGAAAGAGGTTAACATTTGAAATGTAAATAAAGAAAATATCCAATAAAAAAAGAAATGTAAATACATAAAATATACAATTACATAAAATTAAAAAAAAAAAAAACCTAAAAAAATCCCAAAGGGACCTGAGATCTGAACTGGACTCATCAAGGCAGCGGCACTGCAGAGGTGGAGCTGAAGAAGGGAGCCACTCTGAAGATCACCCTGGACAACGCTTACATGGAGAAGTGCGACGAGAACATCCAGTGGCTGGACCATAAGAACCTCTGCAAGGTGGTGGAAGTGGACAGCAAGATCTATGTGGACGATGGGCTCATCTCACTGCAGGTGAAGGGGAAAGGTGCTGACTTCCTGGTGTCAGAAGTGGAGAATGGTGGCTCCTTGGGCAGCAAGAAGGGTGTGGAACCTGCCTGGTGCTGCTGTGGACCGCCCTGCCTTGTCGGAAAAAGGACATTCAGAACCTGAAGATTGGGGTGGAGCAAGATGTGGACATGGTGTTTGCCTCTTTCATCCGCAAGGCAGCAGACGTGCACGAAGTTAGGAAGGTCCTGGGAGAGAAGGGTAAGAACATCAAGATCATCAGCAAAATCGAGAACCATGAAGGTGTCCGCGGGTTTGATGAGATCTTGGAGGCCAGTCATGGGATCATGGTGTCTCGTGGTGAGTTGGGCATTGAGATTCCTGCAGAGAAGGTTTTCCTGGTTCAGAAGATGATGATTGGACGATGCAACTGAGCTGGGAAGCCTGTCATCTGTGCCACACAGATGTTAGAGAGCTTGGTCAAGAAGCCACACCCCACCCGTGCTGAAGGCCAATGCCGTCCTGGATGGAGCAGACTGTACCATGCTGTCCGGAGTAACAGCCAGGGGGACTACCCTCTGAAGGCTGTTGGCATGCAGCACCCGACTGTCCGAGAGGCAGAGGCTGCCATCTACCACTTGCAGCTATTCGAGGAACTCCACTACCGCCTGGCACCCATTACCAGCGACCTCACAGAAGCTGCCGCCGTGGGTGCCATGGAGGCCTACTTCAAGTGCTGCAGTGGGGCCATTATCGTGCTCATCAAATCTGGCAGGAGTGCTCACCAAGGGTCCAGGTATCGCCCTCAGGCACCTATCATTGCTGTGATGTGCAATCTCCCTGAGTGCTCGCCAGGCCCATCTGTACTGTGGCATCTTCCCTGTGCTTGTGCTGTGTAAGGAGGCCATACTGAATGCCTGGACTGAGGATCTTGACCTTCGTGTAAACTTGGCCATGGATGTTGGCAAGGCCCGAGGCTTATTCAAGAAGGGAGATGTGGTCATCGCGCTGACCCGGTGGTGCCCTGGCTCTAGCTTTACCAACACCATGCGTGTAGTGTGTGTACCTTGATGGCCCTCTAGAGCCCGTCTTCTAGTCCCTGTCCTTCCCGCCTCCTATTCTATCCATTAGGTCAACAATGCTTGTAGTGCTCACTCTGGACCATAGTGTGGCGCTTATGTCTCTGAAACATGCAGTAGAGCCCAGCAATCTCTAATAGCTCTACTTGAGCCAGGGGTGAAGGAGGAATGCAGGATTGGAAACCCTCTGACTTTTTTTTTTTAAATTTTAAAGATTTATTTATTTATGTTATGTGTATGAGTACATTGCAGCTGTACAGATGGCCATGAGCCATCATGTGACTGCTGGGAATTGAACTCAGGACAACCCCGCTCGTTCCCGGGTAATACACTGTAGCTGTCTTCAGACACACCAGAAGAGAGGGCATCAGATCTCATTACACGTGGTTGTGAGCCACCATGTGGTTGCTGGGATCCGAACTCAGGACTTCCGGAAGAGCAGTCGGTGCTCTTACCCGCGGAACTATCTCACCAGCCCAGAAACCCTCTGACTTTATCACAGAAGGGCAGCAGCATCTCTGTGACCTTTGCTCCTGTAGAAAGTTGTCCAGGGAATTCCCAGCCCTGGCCTGGAGTCAGGAGACAGCCAGAATAGGGGCTGAGGGCATGGGGCCCAGGATCCCAGTATAGATGACTTTTGGCCCTGGCCCTGACTTGCTTTCTCAACAGCTTTGGGCTCCCCACTCCTCCTTATTCATTCACTGCTGTCACTGCAGACACTCCACTCTCCACCTTATATTCTGCAGAGTCTCCAGGCCTGTTGCTATAGTGCCCACCTGAATGCCAATAAACAGCAGTTGAAGCAAAAAAAAAAAAAAAATCTTTGTATATTGATAAAAATTTAAAATTAAAGTTTGTTACTACTAGATAGGCATTGTGCTTATGCAACTCATTTAGGAACACAGGGCTTAGCCCAGTCCTTTTAATAGTTTTCTTTTATTATAAATTTTATTTAATTTTTTTTTACACTCCGGATTTTATCCCCATCCTGGTCCACCCTCTGACTGTTCCACATCCCATCTCTCCTTCTCCCACTTGCCTCCATGAGAATATTCTGCCCCCACCCCCACCAGACCTCTTCATTCCCTGGGGCCTCCAGTCTCTTGAGGGTTAGGTGTAGCTTCTCTGACTGAACCCAGACCCAGCAGTCCTCTGCTGTATGTGTTGGGACCTCATATCAGATGTTGTATGCTGCCTGGTTGGTGGTCCAGTGTCTGAGAGAACTCGGGGGTCCAGGTTAATTGAGACTGCTGGTCCTCCTACAGGGTCACCCTCCTCCTCAGCTTCTTCCAGCTTTTCCCCAATTTAGCTACAGGGGTCAGCAGCGTCTGTCCATTGGTTGGACGCAAATATCTGTATCTGACTCTTTCAGCTGCTCGTTGGGACTTTCAGAGGGCAGCCATGAAAGGTCCCCTCTTGTGAGCACTTCATAGCCTTCATAAGAGTGTCGGGCTTTGGGGCCTTCCCTTGAGTTGGATCCCACTTTGGGTCTGTCACTGGACCACTTTTTCGTCAGACTCTTCTCCATTTTTGTCCTTGCAGTTCTTTCAGACGGGAACAATTATGGGTCAGAGTTTTTGACTGTGGGATGACAACTCCTTCCCTCATTTGATGCCCTGTCTTTCTGCTGGAGGTGGGCTTTACAAGTTCTCTCTCCCCACTTCAGGGCATTTCATCTAAGGTCCCTTTCTTTGAGTCCTGAGAATTTATCACCTCTTAGGTCTCTGGAACATCTGGAGGTTCCCCTCACATCCTACCTTCTGAGGATGCCTGTTTCCTTTCTTTCTGCTGGCCCTCAGGGCTTCAGTCATTTTACCTGACCTGATCATGTTCCCCTCTTCACCTCTCTGTCCTCTTTCTCATCCAGGTCCCACCCTCCCCTTCCTGTGATTGCTTTCTTCTCCCTCTCAAGTGGGATTGAGACATTCATACTTGAGGCCTTTGGCTTGTCCACCTTTTTGAGTTCTATGGAATGTATCTTGAGTATTCTGTACTTTTTGGGGAGCTAATATCCACTTATTATTGAATACATACCATGCATGTCCTTTGGGTCTGAGTTACCTCACTCTGGATGATATCTTCTAGTTCCATTCATTTGCCTGCAAAACTCAGGATGTCATCATTCTTAATAGCTGAGTAGTCAGTCCATTGTGTAAATGAGCCATTTTCTTTGTATCCATTCTTCTGTTGTGGGACATCTGGATTGTTTGCAGCTTCTGGCTATCACAAACAAGGTCACTAAGAACATAGTGGAATATGTACCCCTGTGGCCTGATGGGGCAATTTTTTTTTGGTATATTCCCGAAAGTAGTATAGCTGAGTCTTCAGGTAGATCTATTTCCAATTTTCTGAGGAACCTCCAGAATGATTTCCAGAGTAGTTGTATCAGTTTGCAATCCCACCAGCAATGAAGGAGTGTTGTTCTTTCTCTACATTCTCAACAACATGTGCTGTCATCTGAGGTTTTGATCTTAGCCATTCTGATTGGTATAAGGTGGAATCTCAATATCATTTTGATTTGCATTTCCCTGGTCACTAAGGACTTTGAACATTTGTTTAGGTGTTTCTTAGCCATTCATGATTCCTCTGTTATGAATTCTCTGTTTATTTCTATACCTCATTTTTTCATTGGGTTGTTTTGTGTTTTGGTGGTTAGCTTAATGAGTTCTTTATATATTTTGAATATTAGCTGATATGCTTATAAAAAGATAAAGAGAGTAGGGATATGTTTGATGGAGGTATAGCCTGGTATGGGGGAAGGGTGTGACCCAGCAGGCCCATGTTGAGGCATTACTTCCCATTGAAGGACCTGATGTAGTATAGAATAGAATTTATTCAGGGGATGGAGACGGGAGTGAAGAGGATAGTAGAGGCAGAGAAAGGCAGAGAAAGGCAGAGAGAGAGAAAGAGAGAGAGAGAGAGAGAGAGAGAGAGAGAGAGAGAGAGAGAGAGAGAGAGAGAGGAAGAAGAAGAAGAAGAAGAAGAAGAAGAAGAAGAAGAAGAAGAAGAAGAAGAAGAAGAAGAGGAGGAGGAGGAGGAGGAGGAGGAGGAGGAGGAGGAGGAGGAGGAGGAGGAGGAGGAGGAGGAGAAGTAGAGGCTGGCCATGAGCACGGGAAGAGAGATTGGCAAGGGGAATGGGGAGAGAGCAGAAGGGCAAGAATAAGAGCAAGAGAGAGAGAGAGAGAGGAGGGGCCAAGCAGCCTCTTTTATAGTGAGTCAGGCTTATCTGGCAGATTAGATAGAATGCTAACATTCTTCTGTTTTTGTTTAATTAAAAAAGAAAAAATTAGCAAAAAGTAATGGTGAAGCAGGAATAGGGTCATAGTGATCCTTGACTACTTCTTCCTGGCTTTGGGGAGACGTGTCTCTGGGAAGCCTAGGAAACGGGTATGGTGATGTTGGTCCAGTCTCAGAAGTGTTGGTTGTTTCCTTGCTGTCCAGGGTCTATGTAACCATCTGTGGATAGATCAGAAGGAAGAGGTCCAGCAGAAGCGTCTGTGTCTGTGAGAAAAGGTTAGAACATCTGTAGGTTGCTTCTCTGGAGCTATCTTAGATGTGGTATGTGCCTGGACTTGACAAGATCCTGAAATACACATGCATATATTAAAGGCAGAGAATAAGATAAAGTGCTATTGGGAGAAAGAAACATTTTTTCTTAGATGTACGTTTGAAACCCATAGGAATCCTACCCTCTGGAATAGGTAGCGAGTGGGAACGTCTATCAATCAGTGGATGCACTTATCCAGATGGAGTCTATTTAGTCCATGAGAGGTAGGTCTGAGTGGGTCTTCTGTAGCTTATAAGTTTATAAAAGAGATAACAACATGAGTTAACAACATGAATAGTCTTAAAGATGAGCCTTTTGTGGATTAGAAGAAACAAGAATTTGTAATTATATAGTTGGATCACATAGTGTATTGTTCCATTAGCGTTAGGAATGTATAAGAACTGAAATAATGTCGGGGCAGTGTCATAGCAAGAAGAGGAGACACGAAGCATTTAATTGATGGAAACTGAGTTTAGGTGAGGAAGCAACAGATTACACCTTTGAAAGCTTACATCAGGAACTGGGCTTAGGTAAGGAGCTAGGTCTGCTCTCTAGCTGTCAAGCTACAGTTACCTTAGCAGTCAATGTAGTCAGAAATCTGAGAAAGAATAAATATATAATCTAGCGGTCATATATTACTTAAAAGATGACAGAGTTCACCTATAAACAGTTCCCTATGGTCTCTATAGTTTCCATGGCAACTTGGGCGGGGTCTGGCTTTCAAGCCCAGAAGATGAAGAACCTTATTTTCCCCCTGTGGAATGGATGCGTGTGATATGAGAAATGAAGTCACTTGACACTGAGGGTATCCAGTTTTGTCCACTGTGTTTCTCAGTGTTTACCATAGCACAGTCCATGCAGCCTCTTGAAGCTGTGTCCATATCTTATGAGACTTTGTTGGGTAAACTGTTAAAGACCTCAGAAGATTCTTTCTGTCGTAACCTTAAATATATCAATAATTAGTAAACTTCTGACAAGATTGAGGGCTATATCTGTTGATTATATCTGAACAGAGCATATCATAATTTAATGGCAGTAGTAAAAATCATTATTTATCAAGATAAGTTAGGAATGAAACTCTTAAGTAATTTGACAGGTTGTATAGTATTAAAAAACATTTGCATTAGCAGAGAAATATTTGGCTGTGTATTAGTAGAGGAACACTTGGGTTAGAGTTGGTTGGACCAGAATGGAGAGGATCAGAGAGCTGACAGCTATGCTATGAGACTTTGACAGGGCAGATCTAGTCCTGTGAAATGAACCGAGCACGCAGGCAAGCCTCGGGAATGGCTAGTCTGGGGAACAAGGGACTGGCATGCACGAGCATGCATGCAGTTGAGGCACTAGGCACACACTTGAGTTGGGGTGCATGTGAACAGGTGCACAGCCTGTAGCCTGAAGAGCACAGATTGCTAGGAGCTCACGATAATGGTGTGCGCCCCCAGGGAGTGTGGGGCCACAGTGCTGCTAAATGGCTGTGGCAGTGGTGGGGGCTGCAACAGTGTGTTTACTTTGACCAAGCAGGGCAGGACTTCCTCCCAGCAACCAGAAGCCTCAACTGAGTGCTTCCATCTCTGTGTGTGGGGAGAGGAAGCTCCCTGAGTAGCCTGTTCCATATCGAGAGAGAGAGAGAGAGAGAGAGAGAGAGAGAGAGAGAGAGAGAGAG
>JADRCD010230068.1:0-26018 GCA_019843815.1 Montemys delectorum | reverse complement strand
ATGACTGGTATAACACAGTAAAGGCTTGTCTGACCATGGGACAATATCTAGATTGGAAGTCCATTTTTCAAGAGCTCTGTGCCTCACAAGCGAGACAGAATGTAGCTCAAGGACACCCGCAGTGGACTTTTGATATGCTTACTGGTCAAGGACAGTGGACCGCTAATCAAGTAGCCTTCCCTGTAGAAGTTTATGAGCAAATTAACAGAGCAGCAGTAAAAGCTTAGAAAAACCTGCCAACCTCCGTCATTAAAAAGGCATAGAGCATCTACAGGTTTTTATTTTAGTCAGAAGTTAAAGAATCTGGAGAGTAATGAGACCAATGCAGGGCCAGGTAATACGTGGCCTTTCTATGAATGGACCCTTGTTAATGACGCCGGGGCATCCACTAGCATATCCGCATTGGCAAATATCCTTGGGAGCTTTCATACTTCTAATAATGTAAGCGCCACCAGGATAGAAAACAAAGGACAAAGTCCAAAGGTTAGATTACAAAACATTGTTGTTAATAGACAGTATTCAAATTTTACCCTTAAGCCTTCTTTAGCTTGTGTTCAAGCACCATATTTTTTTCTCATGTCCAATATTTCTCTTGATAATAATACTGTAGTATTAGAGTGCATAAATAGCAATGTAAGTTGCTTCTTATCAGAATGCTGGGATGGAAAAAATAAAACTGTGGTTCTGGTACATATACCCACCTTTGTGCCAATACTGGTGGATGCAAACCCCAATGATTTCCCTATCTTACACTTGCTGAGACAAAAGAGAGATTTTGGAATCACTGCTGCTATAGTTACCGCTATAGCTATCTCTGCCACTGCGGCAGTCACGGCAGGAGTTGCCATGGCCAATCAAGTGCAATCAGCTCAAGTCATAAACTCTATCTCAGAGAAAACTTCCGAAGCCATGGAAGTGATTAAAAGAACTGATTCCCAGCTTGCTTCAGGCATTCTTTTAGTAAATCAAAGAGTTGATCTCTTACAACATCAATTATAAGCCCTGACTGATGTCCAATTATCATGCGTGGCCTCTACGCGTACTTTATGTATTACTCCCTTGTCATTTCTTAATAATTCCTTTGCTAATAGTTCTATAATTTCAGATTATTTAAAAGGAAATTGGACTCAACAATTGGAAGAGTTACAGAAGGAGCTGCAACTGAAAATCTTGGATCTGAACAATACTCGTGTGGAACTCATTACTATCGAGAACCTTACCTCTTGGCTGTCCTCTGCCTTCTCCTTCTTTAAGGAATGGGTTGGGGTAGGGATATTTGGCTGCATGTTACGTGGAGAACTGTTGATTACACTCTGGTTGCTCTGTAAATTCAGAAGCCAACACATGAGAGACAAAGTAATCATTACTCAAGCGTTGCTTGCTGTGGAGCAAGGAGCATCCCCTCAAGCTTGGTTAAATATGCTAAAGCATTGAGACACTGTCTTGAGAGATTGTCCTGAGGGCTCAGGTTCCCATTGCACCAGGACACTCTGAGTCAGTCCTGTATGCCTCCCGGGGCTCGTGTTCCCATTGCACGGGTGTTAGGTATACAGGGTCTCACACCATGTATTCTTCTTGTATTCTTCTTGATCGCCTAAGCTGTTGGCTCAGCGGGCTCGATCGATGACTTCATGGTTGCTTCCTTTGGCGATTTGATAAAGTAGGGGGAGATGTTGGGAGCCGTTTGCCATTACAAGATGGCTCTGGCTTCCTGCTTCCTGGTTCTTCACGGATGTCATATCTGGAGGTGCACATGTGCATGCTGCATGCTAATTAAGCATTGTGTTATGAGCCAATGAGGTGTCTGCACGTCATCCAAGATGCTATTTAAGCAGCAGGTTTTGAGGGCTCGGGGTCCTTCCTTCCTTTCCTTTCCACTCTCTCTATCTCGTCCTTCCTTCCTTTCCTCTCTCTCTCTCTCTCTCCCACTCTCTCTCTCCTTCCTTCCTTTCCTCTCTCTCTCTCTCCCACTCTCTCCTTCCTTCCTTTCCTCTCTCTCTCTCTCCTACTCTCTCTCTGTATCTCGTCCTTCCTTTCCACTCTCTCTCTCTCTATCTTATCATTGCTTCGAGCTGTATAATAAATTGCTGTCAGAAGAACCCTGTTTGTGGCGTACTCCTTATCGGCAAAGGTAGCACACCACACCCCTTCAACTCCTTCAGTCCTTTCTCTAACTCCTCTGTTGGGGACCTTGAACTCAGTCCAATTGTTGGCTGGGAACATCCGCCTCTGTATTTGTAAGATTCTGGCAAGTGTTCTCATGAGACAGCCACATCAGGCTCCTTTCAGCGTGCACTTCTTGGCCTCCACAATAGTGTCTGGGTTTGGTAACTGCATATGGTATGAATCGCCAGGCGGGAGCAAATATAGAGATAAAGTGTAGAGCAGAGAGTGAAGGAAAGGCAACCCAGAGACTGTCCCACCTGGAGATTCATCTCATAAATAATTTATTTCTTGTCAAAATTGTTCTTCTGCCAACAATTTTCTCAACCAGACACATGTAAAAATTTCTTAGAATAGGCTTTCTCACTTCATTGTAGGTCCCTCAGGATAAAACTTTTCTCTCATTCATTGCCTTTATTCTTCAGAATATTAAAAATGACAATAAAAATAATTTTAACACATTAAATACTTGTGGAATAATTTATTAAAATTAGTATGTAAATATCTCTATTATAAGCTTAAATTACAAAATATAACTTCCTGTTGAGATACGTTTAACAGAAGTTGTCTTTTTGCTGTTCTCTTGTAAAAACATAAATGTGAGCCTCCTACATTTGTTTTGCATCTATTACTAAAGGGCATATTTCTCCCGTTGCCCATCACCACATTGTTGTCAAGGCCCTCTACATAAAACAATATGAAAACCTCCTCTTCTCATCTTCTTTTTCACCTGAATTCTAACCATACTTCAGCAAAAATTCAAAGCACTTATGTGAGTAACTGTTTTCTTGCTATGCGCTGTAGCTAGTTGTACTATTTAACTTTTCATTCTTAGTTTAAAAAATACTTTAACTTAAGTACCTAAAAGCAATTTATATATTTACTGTTTACAATTTGGAATTTTCCTTCATGTCTGTGTAAATGATAATTCTGTTAAGTGTGGAGAAGAGATGTCAATGACATGTGTCTTTCTCAGACTCTCTCCAAATTATTGTCAGGAACAGAATTCCTCACTAATTCAAGATCTTTAATTGGCTAGCCTATGCTTCCAGAAAGCTCTATTTTACTTCCTGTCTCTGCTTACTGAACCTTTGGTAGCAGATTGCCATCATACCAAGTTGTTTTGGTGTGTAGGCTTCTAACTCACATCTGCTTTCCTGAAAGGCAAGCTCTTTACCAAATGAGTCATCTCCCCAGACCAGTCTGTCTAATTTCTGTTTTGCCTCAGATTTACTTTTCATTTAGTATTCAGTTGTTGAGTTCCTCCCATGTTGTATACTATTAATACAGTAAAGAAGAACCTATTTTCTGTTTCTTTATCCAGAAAATATTGGTCCTTATATGGAAAAAAAAGAAAGATCAAGCAAACAAAAAACAAAACTGCGATGAGAATATATGTATGAGCAAAGAAATTCAAAGGCCATGCATCCTAGACGATAACAGCTACACAGACGCTTGAAGAATGATAGAGAGCTGGGGACAGTACTGCAGACAAACAGGTGATGAGAAGTTACTACAACTAGAGAAAGTCAATAAAACTAGAAAAACATTCAAGGATAGAAAAGATCAGTAATTTGAAGACAGAGTCAGGGAGGTAACATAATTAAAGGAAAATAGAAGAGTCTAGAACAGGTAATTGTTTACTATCTTGTTAATATCCAAATTATACTGATGACATTATACATTTTCTAAATAAGTTCCTTTTGTACCTTTTCTCTAAGTAAGACAGGATGACTATTCCAGCTTGTTTCTTGGTTCTGATTGCTTGGAAAAACTTTTTCAGCTCTTTATTTTGAGGTAATAACTATCTCTGTAGTTGAAGGGTATTTCTTGTATACAGCAGAGCAATTGTTCCTGTTTATACATCCACCCTGTTAGATAGTGTTTTCTAATTAGGGAATTGTGTTCATTGATGTTGAGAGATATTAATGACAAACAATTGTTAATTCCTGCTATTTTGATGTTGGTGTTGACATAATGTGTATCTGTTTCTCTTCTTTTGGTTTCACTGGTATGAATTTACTTCTTGGGTGTAGTGAAACTCAGTAGAGTATAGATTTATTTCTAGTGCTTTTTAAGGGCTCAATTTGGGGATAGATATTGTTTAAATTTGATTTTGCCATGCAATATCTTGTTTCTTTCCATCTGTGATGATGGAAAGTTTTGTTGTGGGTATAATAGTCTGTGCTGGCATCTGTGTTTTTTTTATAGTCTGTAACACATGTGACCAGACACTTCTTTGCACTGGTTTCAGTGTAAGAGGATGTACATAGTCCTGCAGTGACTTGAGGCTCCTGGATTCATTTCAAAATTAAAAAAAAAATAACAGATGTCTCTTAAATTTTTGACTAACAAAAACAGATGTAGAGTCCTATAACCAAGATTACTCTGGGTACTTGAAATCTTGTGGGAGAGGTAGGAGAATGGTTGATGAACCTGGAGGGAATATGGATTCCACAGGAAGACCAACAGAGTCAACTAAGCTTGACCCTTGGGTGGTCTTATAGACTGAACCACCAACCAGTACATATAAGGTCTGGAACTGGGCTTCTGCACAATGTAGCTGACATACAGAGTTTGGACTACATTTAGGTCCCCAAAGACCTGGACCAGAGGCTGATCCTGACTATCTTGCCTGCCTGTGGATCCAGTTCCTTTAACTGGGCTGCCTTGTCTGACCTCAGGGGGAGAGGATATTTCTAGTGCTACAGTGAATTGATATGCCAGTATGGACTAGTACTCTGTGGGCAGGGACCTCCCCACTCTCAGAGTGTAAGAGTTAAGTAGTTGGAGTGAAGCCTTATGAGAGTACATCTGGGAGAAGAAGAGGCATGGTGACAAGCATGCAAAGTCAATTGAATAACTGATAGATCACACACACACACACACACACACACACACACATAAATAAGAATGATTTCATTTCAAGATTTAGAAAAATATATACCTGCTTTGAGCCTGTGATTACATCTTTAAATTAAATAATTTGTTCTTCTCAAAGGAAAAAAAGCTATCTGCCCCACACTGGGTTATTTACAATATTGGAAAACTAGAATAATCTTCGATATCCAGTGATGGCTTATCAGCTGTGTGAGAATAATTTCTATTGTTAAAAAATCCTTGACTAGAGAAAGGATACAGCACTGAGACTAGAAAAGGCAGTGAAATGGACAGTAAGCCTCTTACTATGATTAAAACTGCATAGAAGGATTGGGGGCTACTTAAAGATTAATAAGGGAAATATCTCAATGTAAAAAGCTGAGGTTTGGAGAGATTTTTCTTCATTTGTTGGTTTCCATTATGATTCCCACAGTACTATTACATATTATTTTTCATTTTTTCAAACATTTTATAAATGTATCTTGTGTGTGCCTTAACCAAAGCAAGATATAAAACACTATCTTCTTTGAATCATTTTGTTATAATATTTTCAGTATAAAATTTTGTATAATGGTCACCTGAAACTAGTATCTTGCAAAAATTGTTGATTTCCAAATGAAATCTCTCCAAACTCTATCTTGAAATCCTAAAGCAGTTACTGTTATAGTAAGTGATGACACAATGAAATTTACATTAGATTAGATCCACCCTAGCTTCTGAATACAACATATAGTGAATCTTGTGTACGGTTTCTCACACTAGGAGAATTTGCCTTACATGGAGAAAGTGTAAACTACTTGGACAACTTTGGAACTGGGTGTGAACAGGGGGACTATGGAGTGTTAATGGTGAAAATGAATTATATAGAATTAAATTTAAACCAACATGTTTAAAAGTATAAAACTAAAAGAGTATCCACTCAAATCATAATTATAAAGTATGAGCAGATCCTAAAATAACCATTGTGATGAAATTAATTTTTCATAAAAATAATTTCCTTCTCACATCATTTCCATCAAAGGACATACAAAATTAATCATTTTTTGTAATTTATTTATTTTATGTGCATTGGTGTTTTTTTCATTCTGTATGATTGTGTAAGGATGTTACAAACAGTTGTGAGCTGTCATGTGGGAACTCTGGAAGAGCACCAGTGGTTTTAACTACTTATCCATCTCTCTAGATTCACAAAATTATTCCTAAGAGTCAAAGAATTTATATCAAAAAATTGAAAATCTAGGACATGGTGCACAGACTTGTAAATACAGTATCCATAAGGCAGAATGAGGTGAAAATTTATAAGGCTAGCCTAGTCTACATTATAATTTACTGGCACACTATGGCTAATGGTAAGACCTAGTTCTTTAAAGCAAACACTGAAACAATATTAGTAATAATGTATTATTGCATTTTGCCACAGACCTTTTGTTGAAAATAAACTTCCAGTAAAATAAAATCCCAGTAAATATTGGAGGTTCCTGCTCTAAGATCAACAATCCACTAAAGGCATTTCATAATACTGAAAAGATTTTTTTTAATTAGATATTTTCTTTATTTACATGTAAATTTTCCCTTTCCCAGGTTCCCCTCCAAAAAACAAACAAACAAACAAAAACAACAAGAACAAACTCCTTTTGCCTCCCCCCTCCCCATGCCTGCCACCCCACCCTCTCCCACTTATTGGCCCTGGCATTCCCCTTATTTATAATAGCCAGAAACTGGAAACAACCCAGATGTCCCTCAACAGAGGAATGGATACAGAAAGTGTGGTACATCTACACTTACTCAGCTATAAAAAACAATGAATTTATGAAATTCTTAGGGAAATGGATGGATCTGGAGAGTATCATCCTGAGTGAGGTAACCCAATCACAAAAGATCACACATGGTATGCATTCTCTGATAAGTGGTTATTAACCCAGAAGTTTGGAACACAGGAAGAACGACCCACAAACCACAAGAAACTTAAGGAGAAGGAAGACCAAAAGGTGGACATTTCATTCCTTCTTAAAAAGGGGAACCAAACACACACAGAAGGAGTGACAGAAATTAACTATGGAGCAGAGACTGAAGGAAGGACAAGCATATAGCTATCTCCTGAGAGGCTCTGACAAAACTGAAAAGATTTTGTCTGCAAAAATACACTATCAATAGGAAAAAATAGCAACTTACTGTTTGGAAAAATATCTTTACCAGCCCTACACCTAATAGAGGACTAACATCCAGTATATTCACAGAACACAGAGAATCAAATAACCCTACTTAAGAATGGAATGCAGATCTAAACAAAGAATTCTCAAATGAGGAATCTCAAATGGCCAAAAAGACTTACAGAAATATTCAACATCCTTAGTCCTCAAGGAAATGCAAATCAAAACAACCCTGAGATTCTGCCTTACAGCAGTCAGAATGGCTGACATCAAAAACTCAGGTGACAGCAGATGCTGGTGAGGATGTGGAGAAAGAGGAACACTCCTCCATAGCTGGTGGGATTACAAACTGGCACAACCACTCTGGAAATCAGTCTGGTGCTTCCTCAGAAAACTGAGCATATTACTAACTTAGGACCCAGCTCTACCTCTCCTGAGCATATACTCTAAAGATGCTCAAACATATAACAAGGACACATTGCTCCACTATGTTCATAGCAGATGTATTTATAATAGCCAGAAACTAGAAACAACCCAGATATCCCTCAACAGAGAAATGGTTACAGAAAATGTGGTACATTTACACAATGGAGTACTACTCAGCAATTAAAAACAATGAATTTATGAAACTCTTAGGTGAATGGATTGAACTAGAAGATACCATCCTGAATGAGGTAACCCAGTCACAGAGGAGCACATGTGGTATGTATTCACTGATAAGTGGAAATTAGGAAAAGAGATCTGAACACCCATGATACAACTCATAGACTATATGAAACTCAAGAACAAAGAAGACTAATGTGTGGACGCTTCAGTCCTACTTACAAGGTGGAACAAAATAATCAGAGGAGGTAGAAGGGAGAGGGACCTGAAAGGGAGAGGGAAGGGGAGGAAAAATGGGTACAGGATCAGGTGTGGGAGGAGATGGGAGAGAAGTACAGAGGGTCAGGAAATAGAACAGAGGTGTATAGCAGTGGGGCATGGGGAACTGGGTGTAGCTACTAGAAAGTCCAGGATGCCAGGAAGGCAAGAGACTCTCAGGACCCAATAGGGATGGCACTAGTATTTACCCAACAAAGGGGAGAGAAAACCTTGTAGAGGCCTTATTCAGAGGTTAGGCACAGCCCCCAATTGAGGGATAAGGACACTCGCTCCTCTCAAACATATTATCACAGATTTGTTCCTGTATAAAGGAAATGCAGAGACAAAGAGTTAAGCATAGATTGAAGGAAAGGCCATCCAGCTACTGTCCTACGTAGGGACTGAACCAATCAGTCTTACCCTTGCTCCCAGGGACTAAACCACCAACCAAAAAATACAGATGGAGGGACCCATGGCTCCAGCTGGTGATGTAGCAAAGGATTGCCTTATCTGGTAGCAATGGAAGAGGAGGCCCTTGGTCCTGTGAAGACTTGATGACCTGGTAGGGGAATGCTAGGCCAGTGAGGCAAGGGTGAATAGGTGGTTGTGGGAGCTACCTCATAGAAGCAGGGGAGAGGAGGGAAGGGATATGAGGTTTACACAGGGGAAACTAGGAAGGGGGTAAACATTTAAAATATAAATAAATAAAATAACCTATCAAAAAATTGGATATTAAATCAAGTAATTAGAATCATGGAAATTTACTGTTGGGCATTATGATAAAGGGGTAAAAGCAATGACAAAGTAATGATCTGCTATTGTAATATCAGAGTCATCATTCACGTCTTCTTGTGCCCTCCACTGTAAAAGTGGAAATCTTTTAGAGAGATGAAGAAAGTATTAATTAAGGATTCATAACAAAACTCACTTTGTCAGCAGCCATACTGAAGATTGCTCCTTCTAATAATAACTTGGATTTGGAATATATATAAAAAAAGAAGTTGTGATTGATATAGGTATAATGATATAAGAAACTGCCAAAACAGCTATAATGACCACACAACATCATGGAAAAGTCTGCTGTATAAGATAAAATGTCCAATATTTTACTACCCTCATACTATTGACAATCATAAGTTTATTTTCAAAAGATTCAAAAGTGGATATAAAAAAGAAAAATGCAGTTTTGTGATGGCAATGGAATTGTAGGTTACTATTTTTGTTTTCTTTTGATTTCTGGCATTATTTTTATGTCTAATCTGTGTGTGTTTGTATGTGTGTAAGATACTTATATTAACAGACATTTGTCTTGTCCCAACTTCCTTTGTCTGACAATAATTGCTATATTTGAGTATTAGGCATTCCCATTTTTTGATATGATGTCTTGCAAGAAACAGCCCTAGAGGTAGAGTTTTTCCTCCAAGTCAGAATCCTATCATGAACATTTCTTCAGACACAAAGCAGAGTTTCCAGATTGTACACTTGAACTTGATTGTGTAACAATTAACAGTGAAGTTGCAGCACACTGTGTACCCATGCTTCTGAAACCTCACTGTTCACACACACCACCAGAGGTCTTTGGAACATGTAGATTCTGTCTGCAGATGAGGTGTGCAAACCCTGGTTCTATATGCCTAACAAGCTTTTAGATGCTACTGCTTCTGTTCCAAGGGAATCTTCTGAGAAGTGACACTCTGAGGTACAACTGCACAAAACTTCTCCCCCTATAAACTGAAATGAAGTGAGATAAAACCAGAATCAAAGAACTTTAACTGAAATCCAGGCTCCATGCTAATCCCTCATCTTTAGCCACCCAAATTAATGTAAAAAGAAAAAATATAATAACGGCTTACCCCTCACACATGGCTGATTCTTGTTCCTCATCAGAGTCACTTAATGGCATGGTCCTATAGTGAACAGGAAATAATCCTCCAATAACAACAGAATGGTTTTCAGTTTCTACATATCCTGTCAAATTAAATTTGCCCATCAACCTGCATGTCACATTCTGGTCTTCATATTGAGCATATAATTCAACCAACAAAAATATAATTAATCCCAGAATCAAGCACTTTTTTCTGCTAGCCATTTTCAGGTGGTGAGCTTGAAGTGCTGAAGTAACACAGGTTTTAAGGAAGCACCTTGATGGAGTGGAGGAGTGTGTATGTGCCTAACCTACTTGTTGCTCCTGATTAAATAATTTCATGTTTTAGACACAGATGGCACAATCACTTGTAATTTATGGATCTGGAATAGGAGCTGAACAATCCTCTGAGAGGAGACAGCTGGTTATCCTGTGTGCTTTACAATGATGAATAGCTACAAAATCGTGGGATACAGTTTGAAAATTATTTTAAGTTGTAGACATTATTTTAAGTTGTTCTTTCTTGTTTGTCATTGCCAGCTTCATCAATCTCACTGCAGCCTACTCTTTCGTTTTCTCTACCTCAAAGAACAGAAAGGGTATCATGCTTTATCATAAAATATCAAAAGCAGCAACAACAGGCTGAGCTTTTTCTTCCATGTAAAGAAACAACTGAAAAAAATTGTAAAAACTGATAGAAGACTTTATATAAAATCTATGATCTGCCATTTTTATTAGTATGATGGTAAGATAGTCACACAGTTTCTGTGCAATGTTAACATCATCAATGCCTAAGCTACCTTATAATAATCCTGTACATTCCCAAGGCTTTGTGCATGCCAGGCAGTTCCTCAACTATGAAGCTACATATTCAGCCACCTGCTCCCTTGCTTGCTAGACCTTACTCCGAGACAAATTTCTTTTTTCCAGGTCATCTTATCGTGATTCCAAGACTTCCAGTCTTCCTTTCCACTTATGTACAAACATTCCCTTACCCACCCTTAGAATAATACTTATAGAATGTCTTCAGAATAAAATTCAGACACATTTCTGGATCTTGGAAAATGTGTGGAACACTTAATCACATGGTTTTTCTCCTAACAACATTTTTTTTAGATATATTCTTTGTTTACATGTCATATAATATCTCCTTTCCCAGTTTCCCCTCCAAAGAAAAAAGAAAAAATAAAGCAAAGCAAAAACAAAAACAATGACAAAAAAGCCATGTTTCCTTCCACCAACCCCCTATTCACCAACTCACCCTCTCCCAATTCCCGGCCCTGGCATTCCCCTACACTGGGGCATAGAACCTTCACAGGCCCAAGGGCCTCTCCTCCCATTGATGACCGACTAGGCCATCCTCTGCTACATATGCTGCTGGGGCCATTAGCCCCACCATGTATACTCTTTGGTTGGTGGTTTATTCCCTGGGAGCTCTGAGGGTACTAGTTAGTTCATATTGTTGTTGGTCCTAAGGGGCTGCAAACCCTTCAGCTCCTTGTGTCCTTTCTCTAAGTCCTTCATTGGGGACCCTGTACTCAGTCCAATATAGATGCTTGTGAGCCTCTACATCTGTATTAGTTGGGTACTGTCAGAGCCTCTCAGGAGACAGCTATATCAGGCTCCTGTTAGCCAGCACTTGCTGGCATCCACAATAGTGTCTGGATTTGGTGATTGAATATGAGAAGGATTCCCAGGTGAAGGAGTCTCTGGATTGTCCTTCCTTCAGTCTCTACTCCATAGTTTGTGTCTGCAACTCCTTCCATAGGTATTTTGTTCCCCCTTTAAGAAGGTATGAAATATTCACACTTTGGTCTTCCTTCTTCTTGACTTTCTTATCGTTTGTGGATTGTACTTTGTGTATTCCGATCTTCTGGGCTAATATCCACTTATCAGAGAGTGCATACCATGTGTGTTCTTTTGTGGTTGGGTTACCTCACTCTGGATGATGTTCTCCAGATCCATCCATTTCCCTAAGAATTTCATAAATTCATTGTTTTTAATAGTTGAGTAATACTCCATTGTGTAAATGTAGCACATTTTCTGTATCCATTCCTCTGTTTAGGGACATCTTGGTTGTTTTCAGTTTCTGGTTATTATAAATAAGGCTGCTATGAACATAGTGGAGCGTGTGTCCTTATTACATGTTGGAGCATCTTCTGGCTATATGCTCAGGAGTGGTATAGCTGAGTCCTCTGGTAGTACTATGTTCAATGAACCAGTAGAAATTGAAACAAACAAACAAACAAACAAAAAACCAACTCGATATATAAGTTTTGCTTATAATGTTGAAATTTATAGTAAACTAAAATCACTATATCAGATGGAGCTTGTGGTGTCTTGTGGAAGATTTGGGGGCAGGAGTGAGTGACTCAAAGGTAACAGGGACTCCACAGAAAGACTAACAATATAGAATAACCTGAACACTTTGGGGCTCCCAGAGACTAAACCACCAACCAAAGAGAGACCGTGCCCTGGAACTAGGTTGTGTGCACATAGGTAGCAGCAGTGCAGCTTGGTCTTCAAGTGGATCCACCTACAATGAAGTGGGTCTGACCCTGAATCTGTTGCCTGCCTGTGCATCCTGTTTCCCTAACTGGGCATCCTTGTCTGGATTCAGTGGGAAAGGATACACCTAATCCTGAAGTGACTTGATGTGTGATTGTGGGCATGGGTAGGGACAAAGGGACTGGAGGGGACCTGATAAGATGATGACCATGGGGGCTCTTCCCTATCTCCTCTAAAAAGGGAGTGGGGAGAAGATCAATGTGAGAGGGTACTGGGAGGAGAAATAGAGGCTGATGTTGGGATATAGTGTGAATGAATAAAAATTTGTTTTAAATTCTTGGTGTATAAGTTTTACTTATAATATTAAAATTAATAATAAACTAAAAGTACTGCACAGAGAACGTAGGACCAGCTGTAATCTTCTCACATGCTGGTCAACAAGGGTCCTATAAATTATATTACTGAACGTATTCACTGAGGAAAGCAAAACTCAAGACAGTTCAAGTAAAAAAATAACAAAGCGATACTTAAAATTACATTCCAATTTCTAAAATTTACCTGTATTTCCTACTTCTTCACCTCTCTAGTATCCTTAATAGGCTAAAAAGGAGTCACTGTAAGCAAGAAGTCAAAAGAACGGGACTGTCCTCTTTCTTGTGGCTTTACAGCCAGTCATGTTTGTGTGTCCATATTTATGTCCAGTTACAATCAATGCTTATTGAACACACTAGAGGACTCTATTTTGTATAGGTTTAAAGTTTTTCATATTTCTATATATTATCTCATTGGATATGAGAACATGGCTTCTATTTCTATAATGAACAAAAACATACTACTGAAAGAAATCTCTTCTCATTTTTAAAAACAATTTTCCCACATGTGCTCTTCGAAGTGCAACCCCAGTGTGCATATGTTTTTCATGATATTGTTAGAATAACCAGTAACCTCGGCTATACCTCACTATGATACACATTGACCACCTTCACCTCATCTTCATTGTAAGATTCTTTAGCTGTTAGTTAACTGAGTCCAGATTTTCCCAAAGAAAGGATCTTATTCCAACTCACTGAGGGACTAGGAGTCTATGCTTATTTCCCCACAGCTGTTTCCACCATCATAATTCACCCTGCAGTGACACATCTACCTTGAACAAGTAGCATTGTTGTGCAGAGTGTCTAGTTTCTACATGTTCCAAAATGTGAGTGATTCCCACAATCCCCTTTATATTTTCAAGGTCTTATTCTCAGAGAGTGCTCCCCTTGATGCTCTTCAGAGTTTGGCTTCATCTAACAAAATGTCTCACTGGGTTAGTGACCACTCCTCAGTGCTAAAAGCATGAGACTCCCTACTCAGCTTCCAGGTTTAGCCCTCCAGAATGCATTGCAATGATACCGCCCTCAGTGGCCACCCTTTCTTCTCAGCAGGCAGCTGTTTCTGAGCAATTATCCTTTGGTTACTAAGCACACACTTGGGCAAATTTTGTTTATCACTCACAGTGACTTGTCTTAATCCTCTCAGGAAATGCTGTTCTACAGACCAGAAAATTGTAAACACACATTGCAAGTTTTTAAACTAGTAGTCTGTATACTTCCTCATTTTTTAGTTTTTCTGAAGTCATGAATTAGATTTAGGTTGAGGAGACTTCTGATTTCTGCAGCAGCATCTGCTCTCCAGTTTGAGTGCCTTCAGAATACAGGTTTACTTCTGTCAGGGTCATAGTGATTCCATCCTCCAAACACCATAAAATTCAGCAAAGATCAATCAAAGGGAACAAAAGTCCACATTTGTACTGTCAGAGGGAGGACCTTATGAAATTCACATTCATAGGTGCTTGATGCTTCATTTCCCAACACACATCAGGTGATTGTTTTGCTTTTCTTTTTTTCACAAATAAACATATATGAGCTCACATGGCAAATGCATGCTAAGACACAGGAACCAAAGCACATGTTCTGCTTCAGAAACTTTAAGCAGTCTTATAAAACCAGAGACATGGTAGAGCTGCCTAGTCTCTCCAATCTAGTCAATACAGTCCTTGAAGTTCTAGCTAGAGCAGTAAGACTACAAAAGAACATGAAGAAGATATATATAAATTAGACAGGAAGAAATCAAGGTATCATTATTTGCAGATGATATGATAGTTTATATATGCAATACCCAAAATTCTACCAGAAAACTCCTACAGCTGATGAACCTCTTCAGCAAAGTGGCTGAATATAAATCAGCTCAAAAAATCTGTAGCCTTTGGGGGCTGGAGAGATGGCTCAGTGGTTAAGAATACTGACTGTTCTTCCAGAGATCCTGAGTTCAATTCCCATAAACCACATGGTGGCTCACAACCACCTATAATGAGATCTGATGCCTTATTCTGGTGCTTCAGAAGACAGCTATAGTGTACTTACATGCAATAAATCTTAAATAAACCTGTAGCCTTCCTTTATGAAAATGATAAACAAACTGAGAAAGAAATTAGCATTAACAATAGCCACAGATAATATCAAATAACTTGGTGCAATTCTAACCAAGCAAGTGAAAGGTCTCTATGACAAGAACTTCAAGTTGCCAAAGACAGAAATTTAAGAGATATCAGAAGATAGAAAGATCTCCCATATTCATGGATGGAATTAACACAGTTAAAATGCCCATTTTACCAAAAGCAATCTACAGATTCAGTGCAATTCCCATCAATATTACAAGACAATATTTTACAGACCTTGAAAGGGCAGTTCTAAACTTCATACGGAAAAACAAAAACAAAAACAAAACCAGGACATCCAAAACAATCTTGAACAATAAAAGAACTTCTAGAGGAAACACCATCTTGAACCTCAAGCTGTAATAAAGAACAAAAATGATAAAACCTGCATGATGATGTTATAGAAACAGACAGGAAGATCAATGCAATTGATCAAAGACACAGAAGTAAACTGAAAAAAATCTATGAACACTTGATTGTTGATAAAGTAGCAAAAGCTATACAATGGGAAAGGAAGGAAGAAAGAAAGAAAGAATGAATGAATGAAAGAAAGAGAGAGAGAGAAAGAAAGAGAGAAAGAGAGAGAAAGAAAAGAAGGAAGGAAGGAAGGAAGGAAGGAAGGGAGGGAGGGAGGAAGGAAGGAAGAAAGGAGGGGAGGAAGGGAGGAAGAAAGCAAGGAAGCAAGGAAGCAAGGAAGCAAAGAAGGAAGAGAAAGGAGAAAGCATTTTCAACAAATGGTGATAGTCTAACAGGATGTCTGCATGTAGAATAATGGAAATAGACCCATATTCATCACCCTCAACAAAACTGAAGTCCAAGTGGCTCAAGGACCTCAATATAAATTGGAACACACCAAATCTAACAGAAGAGAAAGTGTAAAATATTCTTGAATATATTGGTACAGATGATAATTTCCTGAACATAACACCAGTGACTCGGACTTTAAGATCAACCATTGATAAATGGGACCTCATGAAACTGAAAACCATCTATGAGGGAAACTGTCAATTGGACAAAAAGCCTGTCTATAGATGGGGAAAAGACCATTGCTAAACCCACATCTGACAGAGGATTGATATTCAAAATATATAGAGAACTCAAGAAAGTAGACTCTACCAAATAAAGTACCTCAATTAAAAGAATGGTGTACAGAGCTCGAGAATTCTCAGCAGAGGAATCTCCAATGGCCAAGAAGAGATGTTCAACATCACAAAATGCAAATTAATATGACACTGAGATTCTATCTTACATACATCAGAATTGTCAAGATTAAAGATTCAAAGGACATTGGTAAGGATGTGGAGAAAGAACACTCCTCCATTGCTAATAAGATTGCAAACTTGTACAACCACTCTCAAAATCAATATGGTGGTTTTTCGGAAAAGCAGAAATAGTTCTACCTGAAGAGCCAGTAATACTATTCCTGGGCATATACCCAAAAGATACTCTACCATACCACAAGGACACATACTCTCCTATGTTCAGAACAGCTTTATTTATAATAGCAAAACCTGAAAATAACCCAGATGTTCCTCAACTGAAGGGTGGATACAGTAAATGTGGTTCATTTACACCATGGAATACTATTCGGTTATTAAATACAAGGACATCTTGAATTTTGCAGGCAAATGGATGGAACTAGAAAATATCATCCTGAGTGAGGTAAACACACTCAAAAGCCTGTGCATGGTGTGTACTCACTGATAAGTACAGAATATTCAAGATATACCCCACAGACCCAAAGAACTTAAAGAAGAAGGAAGGCCCAAGTAAGGATGGTTGAATGCCACTTAGAAGGGGGAAAATTTTTCTTGGGGAGACTCGGGTGAAAGAAATGGGGGAGAGGAATAGGAAGGGCAGATTCAGGTGCGATAAGAGACAGAAGAGAAACCCAGAAAGCCACAAGAATGATTGGAAATCTGCAGCTGCCAGGGAGTGGGAATATGGGCAACTTCTCTAGGAAGTCCCTGAGATCTGCAATGGAAGAGGCTCCTAGAAGTAAATGCAGGTATGCAGGTGACCTTAGCTGAGATGCCTAATAGTGGGGACATGGACCTGAAGTGGGCCCCTCCTGGACACAGGCAGGATTCCCAGTGGAAGGATAAGAACACCAACTCATGTACAAAATTTGCCATGTCTAAAAGAAATGCATGGACAAAAATGGGACAGAGATTAAAAGAAAGGCCAAGTAATACCTGGGACCCATCCAATGGGCAAGTACCTATTCCTGACACTATTAATGATATTCTGTTATGTTTACAAATAGGAGTCTAACATAACAATCCTCTGAGAGGCTCTACCCAATGGACGACTGAAACAGATGCAGATACCCACAGACAAACAGTGGACAGAGGTTGGGATCCCATATGGAAGTATTGAGAGAAGGACTGAGGACCCTGGAGGGGATGAGAACACCACAGGAAGTAAACTAACACAGCTGTCAACTAACCTGGGACACTGGGAGTTCTCAGAGACTGAGCCACCAACTAAAGAACATACACAGACTGGACCAAAGTCCCAGGCACAGATGTAGCAGAGGGCTACCTTGAACTGCATGAGTGGGAGAGGATATACCTAATCCTGTAGAGCCTTGATATGCCAGTGTGAGCAGATATCCACGGGGATCCCACTATTCTAGAGGCAAAGGAGGAGGTATGGAAGGGACTCTATCAGACGGGAAATGAGGAGTATGGGCAACATTTAGCATATAGACAAATTAATTTATTTTTAAAAAGAAAAAAAGAAATGACACGTGAAGCCTAGGAGGGTAGATTCTGGATCTAGTCTGTCTATTAGTTGACTCTCTCTATCCCTCGTGATCACATGCCCCTTATCATATAGCAGGGTTCCTTATACCAGAGTTCCTTTACTTCTCTTTTTTTCTTTTCATTTTCTCTGTTGTTCTGTTTTGTGTTGTGTTTTGTTTGTTTTGGTTTCAGAGCTAGGAGTGGGAGAGTTGGATTTTTGCATATCACATTGAGATGGTTTCTCTTATAGTATTTTAAACTTATTAAAATTCCTGACACAGGTAAAAGATGCCATATGAATTTTGGGACAAGTACTGATGGTGCTTAATTACCTGTGAACACACATAGCCTCCTGGGTCTGAGATGTGACTGTATGATCCTCCATTGTCCCTTGATGTGCTTCATCCTTGCAGATCTCTAAGGGCACTGGTAATAATCAGACTGTCCTCTAGGAATAGGGACAGATTCTGTCCATACTTGTTGTCTTAGTCAGGGTTTTTATTTCTGTACAAACATTATGACTAAGAAGCAAGTTGGGGAGGAAAGGGTTTATTGAGTTTACACTTTTACATGGCTTTTGATCACCAGAGGGAGTCAGGACTGGAACTCAAGCAGGTCAGGAAGTAGGAGCTGATGCAGAGGCCATGGAAGGATGTTCCTTGTTGGCTTGCTTTTCCTGGCTTGCTCAGCCCGCTCTCTTATGGAACTCAAGACTTCTAGCCCAGAGATGGCACCACTCACAAGGGCCCTACCCCCTTTGATCACTAATTGAGAAAATGCCCCACAGCTGGATTTCATGGAGGCATTTCCCCAACTGAAGTTCACTTCTCTGTGATAACTCTAGCCTGTGTCAAGTTGACACACAAAACTAGCCAGTACAATTGACCCCTTGTCAACTTGACACACAAACACATCACTATTAAGCCTCAACTCTTATGTTTTTATTCATCTCTAAGATCTAAAGTCCCACAGTCTTTACATATTAAAAGTTCAATCAATTTAAAATGTCCAATATCTTTTAAAATTCAAAGTCTCTTAACTGTGGGCTCTACTAAAATATATTCTTCCTTAAAGAGGGAAAAATATCAGGGCACAGTCACAATCAAAAGCAAAACCAATGTCTGGGATCTAACTCACGATCTTTTGGGCTCCTCCAAGGGCTTTGGTCACTTCTCCAGCTCTGCCCTTTGTAGCACACATCTTTATCTTCTGGGCTCTAGATGCCTGTACTCTATTGCTGCTGCTGTCCTTGGTGGTCACTGTATGGTACTGGCATTCCCAAAATACTGCTGTAACTAGGCTTTACCAGTAGCCTCTCATAGACTGTCTTCACGGTGCCAAGCCTCAACTCCTTTGCATGACACCTTCAGTCCTGGGCCATGAATTGCAAACTGAGGCTGCACTTTCACCAATGGCCTTCCATGGCCTCTCACTGTGCTGAGCCTCAGCTGCTCTCCATGACCCCTTCATGCTGTCAAAACCAGTACCACCTGGGTGACTCTTACACATTACCAAGTCCTGATGCAGCACAAGGTACAACCTTGGCTACCTCTGGAACACAACCTCTTTGTGCTCTCAGAAAACACTCTCCAGAAGATATCACCTCAATGATGCTGGTCTCTTCTTAATTACAGCTAATTTCTTAGCTCCAGCTAACCAGCATCAATAGTCCCAGTAATGCAAAGTTCTCTCTTTAGTAGTTCTGGTATCTTGTTAATCACAGCTGATACTTCAGCTCCAGCTAACCAGAACCACAGAATCTTCACAATCAAAACAACATGGCCCTGATAAGAGTCTTTAATCTTCCCTCTGAAATTTCACAAGCCAGGTCTCCATCTCTGCACTGTTCTCAACATGATCTTCCAAGCTCCTACAGAATACACATAGTTCTTAACAGCCAGTGACTGCTCTTCTAGCTCAAAGTTCCAAAGTCCTTCCACAGTCCTCCCCAAAACATGGTCAGGTTGTCACAGGAATACTCCACTATGCTGGTACCAATATGTCTTAGTTAGGGTTCTCTAGAGTCACAGAACTTAGTCTCTATGTAGTAAAGGGATTTATTGATGACTTACAGTTTGTAGTCCAACTCCCAACAATCAACTCCCAACAACAGTCGCGGCAGCAGCTGTGAATGGAAGTCTAAGGATCCAGCAATTGCTCAGTCCCACAAGGCAAGCAGGCGAAGCAGAGAGAGCCTTTCTTCTTTCAATGTCCTTATATAGGTCTCTAGCAAAAAGTGTGGCCCAGGTTAAAGGTGTGTGCCACCACACCTTTAACCCCAGATGACCTTGAACTCATAGAGCTTTCTATGTTAATCCTATGGGATTCGTAGCCACTATTCCTGAAGGTCTCTATGCCAAGATTCAGGTCAGAAACTTGTATCTCTCAGCCTCTGGATTAGGGCCACAGGTGAGCCTTCTAATTCTGGATTGTAATTCATTTCAGATGTAGTCAAGTTGACAACCAGGAATAGCCACTACACTTGTCTTTGCTTGTAAGTAAGGAAAACACCTGAATCCACCATGCTCTTCTCAATACAGAGTATTTGAAGATTGTATTAATTTATGGAAATCTCATGACCCAAGCATACTGCTGGTAATCTCTGTTGAGTATTCTGAGAAGAGAGAGCTTCACATCCACCATGGTGAACTCATAGTGGATCCCAGCCTTTGGCCAGCCACAGCTTATCAGAAATTACAAGTCTGTTACAACATCATTTCCCAACATGATTTCTTCAGATTTTTGATCAGTTTCAATCTCAGTTAATGTTAGTAACATGACAGTATATACATGGACTCAGTAGTCCTCATCTTGCAGAACTTTCTGAATCAATAGTGAAATCAACATTATACTTAGTTATATGTGTGCTGAGGGCTCTTTTTATTTAGGAAGATGTTGAAATCAGGTTATCTCCTACTCTAAGTCCCTCCATATTATGTAAAACAATGTTCTTTAAGACTTTGATTTGCATTATGAGACTTCATTTTACAAGCAACTTTTGATTCTCTTTGACAAGGCAAGAAGTCTGTGTGCCCGGGGGGACATTACTAGAAAGGAGTTTATGGCAAGGGTGTGTTTGGGGAAGTAGGTAACACGAAATTACCCTTTAGAAATGAGCTTCTTTAGGAAAGATGGTCTTGCAACTTTGGAAACCAAAGTCAGGCCTTGTGGTGAAAGAACAGTACACAGGGAGAATGTCATAGTTGAGACATCAGGATGAGGCACACAGTGAAAGACAGCCTTCTTTTTAAAAAGCAAGGAGAATGATACCCACCATAGTCAGGGTGTGTCCTGGGCAATTTTTGCTAGTTTGCCATAAATTACAATTACCTAGGAGGAGGGAATGCTTCCATCAGGTGCTCATATGGCTATATCTGGATGGTTAATTGATATAGGAGAGCCCAGCCCAACATGGAAGATTCCATACTTATACAAGTGGGTGAATAAGATAGGCTGCTGAGCAATTCAGGGAGATCAAGCCAGTAAAGGGCATTCCCCTATGGTCTCTGCTTTATTCTTTACCTTCAGATTCTTATCCTGGTTTATCACTAATATCAGCATTACAGTGATGACCAAATTAACCTATAACTTCCAAACTGTTTTCATCTTGATATTTGCCACCACAGTAGAGAACGAAACTACAGCAAGACTACAGGGTCTGGTGGATGGAATGGAGACTCTGGCTAACCTTCCAGTGGATCCTGCTCTGCTCCTTCCAGTGGATTCTCTCAGCCTCATCTTGTAGCCCATTTCCATTTCTTTGTTCCAAATACCATACCTAAATCAGTCTTTAGTTAGAAATCCAGTATACATACCAAAGTATTTGATACATATCTCATTGAGTCCAAACAGTCATGTGGTACTGAATTAAAGCCTTCACTCATACTGGAACTTGAAAGTACTTTGTGTACTACCAGATGAGAAAGGTAAATAAATACCAAAGCAGTTACAAACTCTTCTATCTAATAATGGTGACCTGCCTATAAGATACTGGTACCACTTTGGCACAAACATTGTCAGAGTAACCCATCACTGTATGGTGGAATTTAAGGTCTACGTCATGAAATGAAACCCATGCCTGACACTGCTTGGGACATCAAGAACTTGAGATCAGATAGTTCAGGCAGGGACATAGAGAAAAAGAACAACTGGTCTATTAAAGGAATGTATGTGTAAAATGATTGCTAAAGATACTCTGCTATACCTACAGATAAATATCTCACTCAAAGAAGATTCCTCCTGAAAGTACATGGGAAGTCACACAGTGACCCACAACTGGACAATATGCAGACAGTGAGAGACTTTGAAAAACTCAGTCCTAAGTGGGATGTTTCCATCAAATCCCTCTCCGTAGGGTTCAAGAATTTATGTGTACAAGAAGTTAAAAAAAATGTATAAGAGCCAGTGGGTATAGAAGATACCAGAGAAACAGTACCTTGATCATTCTGGAGGGTCCAGTGATATCTTCACAAGTGTCTTTATAGAGAGTAGGAGAGAGAGCTGCTTCACAGGAGATAATGTAGATGAGTGCAAATTGGGGGGAAGGGGGTTCCAGTCACTAAATGAAGCCAAAGTAGTGACTTCAATATTCTAGATTAGAGATTCGAGGAAGCAGTGTAGCTAGCTTTTTAGTTTTTACTCAGTGGAGCTAGGGTGTTCAGACCCATAACAGAGTAAGTATTTTAAGCTACAATATAGAAAGGATTTTACAGTGGCAATTGGTAAGCAATGATGACTGGCAAACATCCTAAAAACTGAGCATAGGGCCTGAAATGGAAATTCTAAAGTAGGGGCTAAGTATAAATGTCTCTAGGAAACAACTGCTGATAAAAAAAAGTTTTTCTATTTCTTGTTCTCTCTCTCTCTCTCTCTCTCTCTCTCTCTCTCTCTCTCTCTCTCTCTCTCTCTCTCTCTGTCTCAAACACACACACACACACACACCTTATTTTTTGATATTGGTTCTTGCTGTATAGTCATATAGCTATGATTAGCATGGAGCTCATTTTTAAAACTAGCCTAGAACTCATTTTTTAAACTAAACTGGCTTTATATTCACAGAGATCCTCCCACTTCTGTCTTCTGAGTGTTGGGACTAAAGGTATGTGTTACCCCCTGCCTTATGTTTCCTTGAAAAGTCTGCGTAAAAAACAAACAAACAAAAACAAAAAACAAAACAAATCAAAGCATCTTGTAGGCTATTGCAAGTCAGTGAAGTATATAATGAGAATACTTTAAAACTATTTTTATCCATTTTTTAGTGATCCAAGGACACCTTATTTTTATAGTAATAAGTGGGACATGGCAATGAGAAAGCTAAGTCATGAAACGTCTGCACACAGAAAGGCTTGGGTACTGTAAGAACTTGAGCAGACCAACTTTTTTTCTAAATTCTCTGAACAAAGCAAAAGTTATATTGTTCCTTCAGCAGCTTTTCAAGACTTTTCGTCTGTCATGGTATGTCTGAAGATGGCATGTATATAGCACTGATCCACATTTTCCCAGTCCTTGAACTAAGACACAGGTCATATTAGAATTTCTGGTAGAAAAAATGGGTTTTGTGTGTCCTCCAGTGCTGTTTATACCCCAAACAGATCACTTAGATGTTAGGAATCAAAAATACTAAATAAAATCAACATTAAAGGGGGTGATATGCAATCAGATGTTTAGTTATGAAACATTAATTTAAATGGAATGATGGGTAGTAAGTCACAACACCACACACAAAGATTTGTATGGAGTTAAACTTCTGTCTTCACCTGGGAGTTTAAAATATATCAATTTGGTTCATAACTCCTCAACAGGCATCAATGGGAAAATAGGTCTTTGGTCCTAAGAAGGCTTGATAGATGTCCCAGTATAGGGGAATTGAGGGTGGGGAGGTAGGAGTGGGTGGATGGTTGGAGGAATACTCTCACAGAAGCAGGGAGAGGAAGGATCTGAGAGGGTTCTTCAAGGAAAAGGGAACTGGGAAAGGGGATAACATTTGAAATGTAAATAAAATATACAATAAAAAAAATAAAATACATGAATTGATGGTTGAATCTGTAATGGCATTCCTTATCTTCAATAGAAGGAAACAAGATGAAAACTTGCTGGCTGACATCAACTCAAGGCTCAGAAGTTATTACTAATGTAAGGGTGGACATTCTGGTCAATATTTCTGGTCCAATTTGTCTTTAAGGTTTGTGTATATTTGCTGTGCAGAGCATGATATAGGAGAAACAGGTGTCTGTTCTGTGTTCCAGATGAGACTTCTATTATGTGTGTAATACATGGCCACAAAGCATTCAATAATATTCTTGATCCCAGAAGGGACAGACGTCCATTCCCACACCTGCTCTATTGCGTCAGGTTTGCACACCAGTATATCAGCATTGAATTTATATTGAAGACCACAGCTTCATGCTTCTTAAAAAGGTATTCCTATACTTTGAAGTCTATCACAAAGTCATGCCTTTGTTCTCAATGGATGCATTGAATGAAACAAAGCTATGGCATGACTACCTTCAACCAAATGTTCCCCTTTGGAAGTCCAATATTGGGGAGTTTAGGCATAGGAATAAATTTGGTAAAATAGCCATAGGAATTTGACCTGCACTGTTTCTTTTTATTTTCTTCACTGTTTCACTCATTTAAACTGTGTGAGAAATATTTTCAGGAAAGGCCAGTTTGAAACAAATTGATGTCTAACAGATGCACAATTTCTTTTTCCCATTCAAAAGATTTCAAAATAATAACAAATGTTAAAATGACTGAAATATATTTCTTTTAAAGTATGAATTATTACTTCACAAGAGGTTGATGATCTTATTGTAGTATTAGTTTTCAACACTTATAGGAAGAGAATTTGAAGAATAAACCCTAAGGACAGTTAATCTAAGGCTCCTATCTGCAAACATAACATAATATCCCTGATAGTTGTAGGGATTGGTTCTTGTCCATGAGATGGGACTCAATTTGGGCCAGTCATTGGTTGGCCATTTCCTCCTCCTCTCTTTTTGTTCCTGCACATCTTATAGGCAAAACACATTTTGAGTCAAAGGTTTTGTAGATTAGTTGCTGTCCTTATTCTTCCAGTGGAAATCCTGTCTAGCTATCCAGGCAGTGGATACTTTAGGATCCAAATCCTCCACTGCTAAGTCTTAGCTAGAATTCCCACACACACACACACATAGACACCCTAGGGCCTCCTCCATCCCCAGAACCACATCTCTGGCATATTCTAGAGATGCCCTCCACACTCAGGCCAACTATCCATTTCCATTCTTTGCTGCTCTCACTATACCTGGTCCACCCCTACATAGTCCCCTCCCCATTTCCTCTCTCACCCAGTTCCCTCCCTATTGTAGAAAATTTTAAAACAGAGCCTGGGTTTCTGCCCAGCCTTTGCTCATTCACGTAACAGATTAAAGAAACACATACAAGCTTTGTATTTACAATAAACACAAAAGCTTGGCAGATATCTATGCTCTATGCTATTAGAATCTACTTTCCTATCAACAACCCTGAATTGTTATTCCCTATGTTTTATCTGGACTGTTCTTTACTCTAATTGGCTAGCCCTCAGGTACATGTTCTCTTGAAGTCACCTAACCCATGGTAGCTTTTCCTCTATTTACCTTGTTCTCCCCCTTATTTTTCTCCCTAACTCCAAACATCAGAATCCTAAACCCAACCTATGTCTCTTCTACCCAACTATTGGCTGTTGGCATCTGCATGGAGATTCTCTCGTCTTTGGGACAACCAGGCCTTTGGGGGGCTCAATATTAACATTATAATACAAGTAATATAAGACAAACATACTCACCTCCCTCCATCCTCCCCCTATTTCTATTTTATTTCTCCAGATGAGAAAGATTTTTACTGTCCTTCCTTGAGCTCTCCTTGTTATTTGGATTCATTACATCTATGGATTATAGTGTGGTTATCTTGTACTTTATTGCTTAATATGCACGTATAAGTAAGGACATACCATGTCCTTTGGGGTCTGGGTTACCTCAATCCAGATAATATTTTCTAGTTCCACCCATTTACCTGGGTGAGATCAAAGAACATCATTATTATGGTTGAAAACAATAGAAGTGTCACAGTTTCATGTAGACTTATTGAACCAAGGTCTGAAAAGAAGCTGGATCCCAGAGTACTGAGCTTGAACTGGGAATTTTTTTGTTCAAAGTCTGGGAAGTATAGAGTTCTACCATTTATTAAGAATGCCAATGTGTTGATTACATGTTTGACATCTTTCCTAGACTAAAGGTAGAAAACTGCAATGGTTGATATGTAACTTACTGTGTATGGCTGTATTCAAATGAGAATTAATTGAAAGAACAGATAGCATGTCAGTTGGTACCAAGGGCTGTGACATTTCA
>JADRCD010230067.1:37919-55193 GCA_019843815.1 Montemys delectorum | reverse complement strand
TCTCTCTCTCTCTCTCTCTCTCTCTCTCTCTCTTTCTTTCTTGTTTGTTTTTGTTTTATTTTGTGACAGGGTCTCATTATGTAGCTTTGCTTATCCTGGAACACACTAAGTAAACCAGGCTGGCCTTGAACTCACAGAGATCTGCCTGCCTCCGACTCCTGAGTGCTGAGATTAAAGGTGTGTCCCACCATGTCTGTCTTTGATTCAGGGTTTTTCAAGTCAACATCTTTGACTTTAATCATTAGGTTTTTCTATTTTCTTTTTCTTCTTCAAGGCATTAAGCTTTCATTAAAAATGATATAGGAGTTACACAAACGTGATGAAGCCCTGCAGTGAGACAAAGGTTTGTGAGCCACCATCTAAGGACTAGAGCATAGCCAGCTTCTCACAGCTGGAGCTTCCTGTGTGCTCCCAGGAGAACTCAGGTCCTCACCTCCCAGGCTCACACTTATAATGGCCGCGTTCAACTTCACCCTCAGCCCTTACTTTTCTCTATAACTTACTATGCCTGCCCATATATGACACATCGCTTACTTTTGCTTGCTTTGGAAGTGTACAGGCATGACACTTGTGTACTCCTCTGGAAAAGGCTGTTTCCCCCAACCTCACAACACTAACTTCTTATGGCTACAGTGCTTTCGTTTTCATCGCTGCACAGTATTCAATTATATGGATATATCAAAGTCTGTTTATGCATTGCCCTCCATTACTGAACATTTATTTGGATGACTTGTGCTTTGCTTGCTGTCACTATGAGCACTGTTGCTGTGATGTGCACTTGTGTGCACAATCAATCACTTGTGCACACATTTCTGAGAGTATATGGGCAAGGGTTTCTGAAGATGGAGCTGCCAAGTCACCTGATACACACAATCAGCTACACAAAACTGTCAGCTACAAGTACATGAGGTCAGAGACTTCTTTTAAATCTATTTTGTCTGTTGCCATATCTCCAAAACAAAAACTGGTACTGGGCATAGAGTAGGTGACCTAAGTTGTATTGATCGATTAAACAAAGATAATGCTGTTTTCCAAAGGATGATGTTGATTTAATTTTTTTTACAATTTATTTATACATACTTATTTATTCTATGTGTGTGTACGTGTATCTGTAGGCGTAGGTGTTCAACTGTGCCATGGTGCATGTGTCGAGGTCAGAGGTCAACCTTGTGGGTTCTCTCCCTCTATTATATAACTAGGGGACTGAACTTAGGTTACCAGATTTGGTGGCAAGTGCCCTTTACCCACTGAACCCTGCCTCTCACAAGGCTATAGACCATAAACCTAGGGGTTCTACTTAACATTACTGTTAAATCACATGGGAGTAGAGCAGTACACTTTTGATTGCAGCACTTAGGAGACAGAGGCAGATGGACCTCTGTGAGTTCCAGGCCAGTCCTGGTCTACAGAGTGAGTTCTAGAACAGCTAGGGCTACATAGTGAGATCTTGTCTGAAAGACCAAAAACAAAAATCAAGCCAACAACAACAGCAGCAACAACAACAACAACAACAACAACAACAACAAAGATCAAATGTGGGCAGCACTTGTCTTGAATTCAACACCAGCCCTTTCCTTCTTGCAGCGGGAGATGGGATGGCCACAGTCTTTCTATGAGCTGGGCAAATTCAGCCACTTTGTGCTCCAGTTTCCTTACCTGTAAGATAGGACTAGCTATGACTTTCTCTGTAGATTTAATGCACTCATAATGACACTCAATAAACGATAAATCCCATTACATGGAAACTCTTATTCAATGAATTGGTTAATCTGGAAAGTCATGAAGTGGAATATCAAGAAAAAGGGATATATAATTACCTTGAACATTTGATTTTACCTTCAGATATATGAATATAGATCCATTCATAGTTTTTTGATGTAAGGTCAAGACACATGCCTACTGACTAGCTTTCCAGATCTTACCTGCATAAATCATATCCCTAACACATTGTCTACAGTTTAAAGATTTAGCCGAATCAGGACTTAACAGCAATTACAGTTACTAGGTTCCCAGACTACGATGTTTCTGCCTCAATCACACATACACACCACTCAACAGCAGCTATTTTAAGCATTCATCTTAGGTTTCAACTCGACTTTCACAGGAGGAAAAAGAAATCATTCTAATTTTCTATTGTGGAGTTTACAAAATACATAATGAAATTGGGCAATGACAGTAACCACCGCTGGTGATGTACAGAGAGCTGGGAACAAGTGCAGCTGGGTTCTGCTAAGCCTACAAGATGATTGGGAGGAGCAGCCTGGGAGGAGCAGCCAAGTGCCCATACCATCTCACAGCAATATCAAGAGCGACAGTGAGCCAAGAGTTTGCTGCAGGCATCAATTCATTTGCTTTGTACATGGCACAGCGCATGCCAGTTAGCCTGGCAAGGTTAAATGGAAGTTTGGTAAGAGAACCACTACACTTAGATTCTCTTTCTACCACTGGCCTAGTTACAGAGCCCAACTTTCTCCTCCGTTGCTCCCCTGAGTGAAATTACCTTTCAGCTAGGCTTGTGTCCTTGCTTAAGTTTGCCTCTGGCCAGTAAGAGACAGAGGAAGATGTCAACTGTCCAAAGCCCGACACTTACTCAGCTGGAAGAGACCCCTTGATTCCTAAGCACTCCTTGCCCCGAGAAGCTGACCTAAGAACAGAAGCAGAGGAAACACTGTCCACCTTTCGTCATTGTCCTCTGTTGGGCACAGCGCACCGGGAAGGAAGGAGGCTGACTTTAATTAGCCAGCCCATCACCCTACTAAACTTCACTGAAACCAAAACAAACCAGGCAGCCCCATATGTCATAAGAATTAAAGGCATGGCTCCCACTTCCTAACGATGCTTTTACAGAAACCGTTCCACTGTAAAACTTTATGATTTGAATCTTTATAGCCGCCAGCAGAGCACATGTTCACTGCCTTAAATTATAACTTAATCACAATAGGGGCTGACTTTCCAGCCCTCTGCAGTCAAGACTAAAGAGAGAACAGGCTCACAGAACGAATTGCCTGCTATGCCTCTGCCTTCCTGCCTCCTCCCAGGCTAGGCGCTCTCCTCCTGTAGTCCTAGGGAGGCAAAGGACATGAAGGAAACAGAACTCACAGCCAGGAAGGCACAAAGGCTAGGACATTCCAGCGAGGCCTAGAGCCACGCACTGAGTCCAATCCAGGACTTCCCTAGTCTGGGGAGAACAGTCTGCCCGGCATGAGCTGAGGAGGCAGAAGGTGTGAGAGGACAAGCAGCAGGGTCAGAATTCTACCTCACCTCTCCACGGCCAGGGGACGTGCTTCCTTCGGTCTGGTTTAGAACCACTGTTTTTGGAGAATGAGTTGTTAGAAAGCAATCCCCCCCCCCCTCCCCACCATTCCTGGGCTCCACATGGCTGAAACACAAGGTCGGGGAGGCGGGAACCTCAATTGAGATAATGTCTCCATCAGATTGGCCTGTAGTAAGTCTCTGGTGCATTTTCGTGATTGCTGATTGGTGTAGGAGGGCCCAGCCCACTGTGGGCTCTGCCACCTCTGGGCAGACAGATGGTCCTGGGTTGTATAAGAAAGCAGACTGAGCAAGTCACAGAGACCAAGCCAGGAAGCCCTGATGGCCTCTGCTTCAGTTCCTGCCTCGGCTTACTTCCTTGGCTTCCCTCAACCTATAAGCCAAATAGACCCTTCCTTCCCCACGTTAGTTTTGGTCAGTTTTTATCACATTAGCAGAAACTAAACTAGGATGCTGCTCAGCATCACTAGTCCCAGGGATGGAAGTCAAAAGCAAGCCTAGATGCCACTTCTTATCTGCTAGTACAGCTGAGGACATGTAGAAACCAGTATGTTCACACACAGCTGAGTGCAGCATCCACAGAAAACACTTGGCAGCTCTTCACAATGTTAAACTGAGCAACAGTATGGCCCAGGAATGCTCCTTTCTAGACATATACTCAAGAGGGCTCAGAACATGTATTCACACAAATCCCTGCACATTAATCTCCACGGTAGCATCATTCACCACGGATGAGAAGTAGAAACAACTTAAATACTCATCCACTTCTGAATGAATAAATGAACGGCAGAGTCATGCAATGGGATATATTCAGTCAAAAGAAGGAAGGATAGAAATATGCTACATCAACAGTAAGAGTCAAAAACATTATGCTTGCTGGGCGGTGGTGGCGCATGCCTTTAATCCCAGCCCTTGGGAGGCAGAGGCAGGTGGATTTCTGAGTTCGAGGCCAGCCTGGTCTATAGAGTGAGTTCCAGGACAGCCAGGGCTACACAGAGAAACCCTGTCTTGAAAAACAAAACAAAACAAAAAAAAAACCAAAACAAAAAAACCCAAAACAAAAAACCACTATGCTTAATGAAAGAAGCCACAAAAGGATTCTACTCATGCCTGGTGTCTTACTGGACAACTCCATGGAAGCAAAAGATAGGAAAGTGGGGGAATCTAAAAGTATGGAACGTCTTTTAGTGGAGTGGATACTTGTGTGACAACCATTGATGTATTTAAAAAATGACTCGTGTATATATAAACTTCAAAATGATTGAATGGTGATTTTTAAAAAAGATTTATTTATTATTATACTTAAGTACACTGTAGCTGTCTTCAGACACACCAGAAAAGTGCATTAGATCTCTTTATGGATGGTTGTGAGCCACCATGTGGTTGCTGGGATTTGAACTCAGGACCTTCAGAAGAGCAGTCAGTGCTCTTACCCATTGAGCCATCTCACCAGTGCCGAATGGTGATTTTTATGTGAATCTTAACATATGCACACATGAACACAGATACATATACATATGAATATAATACATATGTGCCCTAATAAGAGAAGACCAGAAGAAAAGCTAGGAAGATGAGGTTCCAAACCTACTCTAACGCATTGAGGAGGTGAATTACAATAAGAACAAGAAAGGAAGGCTGATGAGATGCGCAGCCAGTGCCAGCTTGGCACATAAGCACAGCACCTGAGTTTGATTCCCTCCAACTCAAGTTTGCTCAAAAGGAAAGAAAAGCCTGGTATGGTGGTACACTTATAACCTCGCTGCTGGGGAGGTGGAGACCAGAGGATGGATGCTTACTACTCAGCCAGCCTGCTACTTTGAAAGTTTCAGGCCAGTAAGAGACCTAGCCTCAAAAAGAAAAATTAAAAACAAAAACAAAACAAAACAAAACAACAACAACAACAAAAAACCAGGTCTGTGGACACCACATAAAACTAAACTGTCCTCTAACCACACACACAGACATACATACACACACACACACACACACACACACACACATCAATAAGGAAGGAAAATACAGGTAAGTACCTAAACCAGGGTAATAAAATTAGATCTTGATGTTTAATGTGATAACCAGATGGACAAGCTACCACTAATTACAACAGAGAAGAGAAAACAAGAAATGGTTTAGAAGGAGAGGAGGGTGAGGATTTTACAAACATATATGCTTTAAAATTACTTTGTGTGCGTGACTACAAGTGCCTGGGTACCAGGTACATCGGTGTGTGTATGTGAGTGTGGGCACATGGGTGTGTGCATGTGAGTGTAGGCACATGGGTGTGTGCATATGAGTGTAGGGGCATGGCACATGGGTGTGTGTATGTGAATGTGGGCATATTGCACACAGGTATGTTATGTGAGTGTGTAGGCACATAGCATATAGGTGTGTATATGTAAGTGCATGGGCACATGGGTAGAGATCAGAGTATCAACTGCAAGAATTGGTTCTCTCCTTCCACCACATGGGTCATCAGGCTCAGTAGCTGGTGCCTTTGCCCAGAACAAGAAGGAATTTTTTTGGGTGGGGGGTGGGGAGGGCAGAGGATAAGAGAGCCATGGGATGCGTACAAGATTTTCATTCATTTGTTCGACAAATACTTAACGAATACTTCCAACACGCCTGACAGAACTATCCAGCCAGCACTTGGAGGTACATTCCTGGAGAGTTCCAAGCTGGATATAGATCACAAAGGAGTGATAGCATAGACTGGATAGAATGGTCTTGGCAGAGGAGTAAGGAAGGGTGGAAGACAGCCTTTGAGAATTGTAAGCCCTTGAAAGAATCTAAGAAAAGGGGGGTAGAAACAAATTTCAGAATTCAAAGAAATACAGTTCGGATAGGAAGGAACAGGCCACGGTGCCGGCAACATTAAAGAGAGACCTGGTGAGGCAGCTGCATGAAGTATCGCAGCCAAGCTGGCCTCGTGGGGCGTGGTCCACAAGCCCCGCCCTAGGAGGTGGGTTGCATCAAGCTGCAGAGAGCTGAGGGTAACCAGGCATGCAGCCTCACACAAAATCGTGCCTGCCTACATACTTCCTGAAAGCCTGCTGTGTCGGGAGAGGATAGGAACTTGTCTAGAGAGGCAGGAAAGAGGCAGGGCAATGGCCAGAAGTGGATTCTTTTGTTTTTAGAAGTGATCTTTTGTTTTAAGGAGCTGGAGATTGAACTGGGGGCCTTATGTGTGCCAGGCAAGTGCTCCCCTGAGCTACATCCCCAGGCCAAGGCTGGTTGGTGTGTTCTTAAGGATAGAGTTCGTAGTGGGGTCATGAGACTATATACAGTACTGCAGTGGCAATAATGGATTTAGAAATTAAAAGACCAAGAAGCTGCCAATGTCGGGTACGGGATCAGTCCACTCAGTAAGTGGTGGGCGGGGGGTAGGACCCATGGAGATAGACAGAGGGGAGCAGACAGAAGGAGCAAGAGCCCGGAGAAGGGAAATTGAGTTGGTTTTCTTCTCTACCCATCCTTATCTTTTTTTTCTCCCCCCAAATAAATAAGCCTGTATTTTCCCAGCAGCTGCGTTGTTCTGAAGAATGCGCCCTCCTAAAAGGCTCTCAAGTCTGGCACCGTCTAATCTGTACTTTGATACTCCCTTCCAAACTTATTTCTCTCCCATTGTTACCTGTCTCGGTGAATGGTCTCATCCTTTTCCCAGCTGTGAACGCCAAAAGCTTAATAAGCCGTTATCACCCACCCCTTCTTTCCTCACTGCTGCTCTTGAGATCAAATCTGGCAGGCAGCAGCTCCTAAACACACCCCACTGGTGTCCACAGGCTCCACTTGGCTTCTGCTGTCGCAACAACCACATCCCCTACGTCCTACCCTCTCCTCTATCCAGGTGTGCATCTGCTCTTGCCTCCCTCCCGTTTGAATGGCGCTCTGCAGCCAGAGCAATGAGTTCGAAACCTACAACTCATCAAGACTCCTTCCCCACAATCCCCAAACCCCTAAATGTTTCTCCATTGTTCTCAGGGTAATCAGCGGATTATTTTAAATTATTATTGGTGGTGGTGATGTGTGTGTGTGTGTGTGTGTGATGTATGTAGACAGCATGCAACTTTGTGGAGTCTGGAGTCAGTCCCACCCTTCCAGGGATTGAACTCAGTTCACCAGGTTTACACAGCAAGCCTTGGCTGAGCCATACTGTACTGCTGGTCCATGACAGCATTCTTTTTTTTTTTTTTTTTTTGGTTTTTCAAGACATGGTTTCTCCGTATAGCCCTGGCTGTCCTGGAACTCACTCTGTAGACCAGGCTGGCCTCAAACTCAGAAATCTGCCTGCCTCTGCCTCCCAAGTGCTGGGATTAAAGGTGTGCGCCACCACTGCCCGGCCCATGACAGCATTCTTTAAGGCCAGAGTACTCCTTAGCCTCACTACATACCAGATTCTCCAACTCTCTCCATCTTCTCTATCGGCTTTCCAAAGTCCTTATCATGATTCCTGCTGTGTGCAGTGCCTTAAAAAGGTAGCTGAAGTCAGGTGGTGGCAGCGAAGGCTTTTAATCCCAGCACTTAGGAGGCAGAGGCAGGTGGATCTCTGAGTTCAAGACCAGCCTGGTCTATGGAGAGAGTTCTAGGACAGCCACTGCTGCTGCCTCTGCCTCATGTTTTTTCCTGTTGTCTAAACTCTTACATCATCTTCATTGGTGGGACGTTTCCAAAATTCTTGTCCAGTCACTTTATTTATCTTGTATTTATGTATTTACTTATTGAGCTTCTGATCCTCCTGTCTCCACTTCCCATGTGCTGAAATTATGGACATGCAGCAGCACCACTTGAATTGCTTAAGATAGAGCTCATTGCTTTGTGCACGCCAGACAAGCACCTTACTCACTGAGCCACATGGCCACTCTACTGGCCACATACTCGTAGGCTCTCATGCACAATCTGCATAATTGTCCCTTATAGTGCCTGCCACCACTGTAATTTTACATTTGTCTGGAGAATGTTTGATTAATGTGTTCAGCACGGGGATGGGGCTGTGCCTGACACAGGGGAACTCCTTAAATATTGATTGATTGAAAGAATGGCATATTAATAAACTTACTCAGTGTCGTTAAGAGGCAGATCTGGGACTCTGTCCCTAGAGAGGAGGTATGAAGTTTGAGAAATGAACTCCAGGTCCCCCACCCCCACCCCTCGAATGAGTTTTTGAGGCTTTGTGGGAGAACTTCTATCCTCCTCCCCTGTTTGGACTGAGCTGGGGGCCTTGTCAACACCCCTCCACCGGCCCCATCAAGGACTCAAGGGAATCTGTATCTTCAGGTGCTAGGAACCTTTCCTTTACATCAGATGGCTGGAAGAACCCTTCATCAGCCTTAATACTCGGTCCATTTAGTCTCCACTTAAACACATCTAATAATAGGGTGCAATTCTCCTCCAAAGATTCCTTCTGAACTCCCTCTTTAAAACAAACAAACAAACAAACAAAAAAAACATGTTAGTTAAAGCCAGGCCCTAGGGTGGGGGTGGTAGGGGAGTTTGCAGAGCCTGGAGAGATGGCTCAGCAGTTAAGAGCACTGGCTACTCTTCCAGAGGACCCAGGTTTGATTCCAAGTACCCTTGATGCCCTCTTCTAGCCTCTGTGGGCACTAGGGCCATAGCTGGTGCACAGGCAGACATGCAGGAAAATACCCAAATACAAAGGAACTTAAAAAGTTTTAAGGCAGATATGGTGGCACATTCCTGTAATCATAGCACTTGAGAGACAGAGGCGGGAGGATCACTGCAAGTTCACACAGTTCTAGGCTAGAAGTGCTCTCTCCTTCATAGCACTGGTCATTTGTATTTGTCCTGAAAGTGGTGTTTTTACTCTTCTCCCTTCTCCTCCTCCTCCTCTCCCTCCTCCTCCTTTCCCTCCTCCTCCTCCTCTTCTTCTCCTCCTCCTCCTCCTCTTCCTCCCCCTCCCCTCTGGTTTTGTTTTTGTTTTTGTTTTTGTTTTTAGACAGGGTCTCACTATTTGGTGCCCTACATAGACCAGCCAGGTCTTGAACTCACAGAGATCCACCCATCTCTGCTGAGTACTGGCTTTAAAAGCCAACCACAGCTGGCTTATTATTCTGCCTCTCAATTTAAAAATAAAAGCTGATTTACAAACTCTTTGTAGAAGTTAAAGAAAACGGTCTTTTGCCATATTATATTGTAAATGTCCTCCAATTTGTTGCTGATCTTTTGAGATTATTCATGGCATCTAATCAACCTTTTTTAACTTATGGCACGAGGAAACAAAGCTAACAATTCCATTCTGCATAGAATAAAAATTTTAAGTACAAAAAGAATATAGAAGGAAAAGCAAGTCTTCCTTTCACCTCTGGCTCAATTCTTCCCAAAGCAAATGTTATTAACTTTATCTTGTTTAAAGCAAGCGTGACTCATATGTATGTCTAATTTTCTTTCTACAACACACACACACACACACACACACACAGAAATACTGTCGTCCACTCTGCCCTGGCCTCTTCACAAGGTATGTTGAAGAACTTCTGTGGGTGCTTGCAGAGTCGACAGGCAACTTACCCTCCCCTGAGGCTGAACCATCTAAGGTTCCACCAGCTGTAGCCCCCACCCCCTGGGTACAACCCCTTTGGATTTCTACTGACCTTAAAGGGAAAAACCCAAGACATATACAGTTCTCAAAGAGTAAAGCTGAGGATCCTATCATACAGATGTACCCTGCTCAACTTTCTACCATCTCTGGACTTTTCCATTTTAGAAGACTGCAAAGTAAGGCATACTGCTGTGATTTGGGAAGAAAGATTCTTTAGATGGAGTAACCCGGTCTTCCACTGGTGTACGGAGGGTATGAACTGTCACTTATTTTTATGAGCCACGCACCAGTGACTACGGACATTATGGGAGGGTTGGTAGGGACTCGGGGAGCATAGCTGCCTTCCAGGATATACCAGGAGAGTAGAAAGAGTACAGCTCTAACACCATGTAGTCCTCAACTGTAAGGCCATCCTCCTCCTCTGCTTCTTTTCACATTAACTTCCTGTTGTTTCACTATGTGTCAGACAGGAAGCAGGTGAGTTAAAGTTGAAACACAGCAGTTTCTGCCACCCAGAAGCTCTCTGTGCCAGGAAGAAGCCAGGCACACACCACAAATGCAGCAACACAGAACAGGTTACAGCAATGAAGAAGGGCAGCTGGTGAGATTACGAGGACAGCTGGTGGCTCTGTGTGATGGCTTGGGAAATGACGAGACCTGGACAAGAAGAGCAATTAGTGGGCTGTACCAGCATTCTGGGCAGGTGGCTCAGAGGACCAAGAAGAGTTGGGTGCTAGGTGTAGCAAGGCGAACTAAGGCCGTGGTTTGTAGGGTGAAGATTCAACTGTGAGGAGGTTGAGGACAGTCATGTGACACTATTGGAATACTGTTCATCAAACACCCTCTCCCCCACCATCCCTGCCCACAGAGACGCCACGCTTCCTCTTCAGAGTTAGGTAGAGTGCCATTCATCGCCTTGACTTTGGGTTTTGGCAGTGAATTGCTTCAACCGATGTAACACTGGATGACACAAGAGGAGGCTTGAGATGTGGCTCCAAGGCTGGCCTCAGCCTCCTGGGCTCCTGTTGTCTAACACCAGGAACACCATTAGCACAAAGGGCATGTGGAGCCAGCTAGGAGCCAAGTCACAACGAGTCCAGCCTAGAATAGCTGCATCTAAGGTGACCCTTAGATCTCTGCATTCAAGAAACAAAACCCCACCACTGAGTGGCAATGGGTTTTGAGTAGGGTTCCTAATCCCGTGCTGTGGCCAACACCACTGAACAGGTCTCTAGCCATGGGATCGGTTCTCCAAATGCCTCCATTTCTTTCAGCTGTCCATGATGTATATCTTCTTCTTCCATTCTGCCAGACTTCAATGTCCCAACTGGAAGAGATTAGAAGACTCAAAGGGCCTTCACACTCAAGCTGTGCACACATCTGATCGGTTCTCTTTTTAATACTGCCTCCATTCTAGAGGCAGTCACATGGGAAAGAAGAGGTCTGTCCCTGGGGCCTGTGCTCAAAGTGACTCAGGAATGAAGAGACCCAGGAATATTAAAACTCAAGTTCTATGAGTCACTCGGTGATCCCCAGTTCCAGGGGAACTCTAGAAATTCATCCTGTAAAACAAAAAAGGTCCATCTAAAAAGCGGCCTGGACACCAGCCAACTGTGGTTGGGGGGGGGGGGACTCCAGAAATAAAGGTGCTTAACATTCCCAACCACAGTGTGTTAGCTTGTCAACTTGACAGAATTTAGAATCACCTAAAAAATGGGCCTCCACAGCATACAAGACTATCTTAAGTATGTTAACTGATATGGATAGATCCTCTTAATGGTGGGCAGCTCCTGAGTAGGGATCCTGGGTGGGATGAAGTGGAGGAAGGCAGCTGAATGCTAGCAGCCATGCATGCATTTAGCACATGCTTCCTGACTGCAGATATGGTATGCCAGTTCCTTCAAGCTCCTGATGGTGTGGCTTCCCTGACATGATGGACTAAGTAAACCCTTTCTCCTAGAAGTGGCTTTTGTTTCAGTATTTTATCAGAGCAACAGGAAAGTAAACTAAGACATCATGGAGGTGAGGAAGAGGAAGAGAAACGGGTCTCATCCACGTTTGGTGGGATCTGTGGTTTAGCATATACTGTGAGTCCTTCAAAACAAAATTACAAATGCAATTGGTTCAAAGTAAATTGGTTGTTTTGTTTTGTTTTGTTTTGAGACACAGTCTTGTGTATCTCAAGCTGGCCTTGAACTTGTTATATAGCTGAGGATGACCTTGAACTTCTGACCCTTCTAACTCTTCCTTCTGAGATTACAGGTGTAATCCAGCCTGATTTCTAGACCGTTGGGCCAGAATGCAGGGTTTTATTGATGCTAACCAAGCACTCGCCATAGTGAGTATTAGACTGACACCTGGACCACAATACATAACAAAAATTAAAAGCTGAGGAAAACCATAAAAGCTTTTTTAGGGGGAGAAGGGGCCGCAACCCCTTGCAGGAAAGGTGAGCTGGGGAGGGTGCCAGGGGTTTCGTGTTTATTCTACACATTTCATGCCTCTTCACCATGCCAGACTAGAATAAAAGCTTTTTAATAACAATCCTTCAATCAATTATTTGATATATGCTCAGTGTTTATTTACTATACTTCGGGGGCTGTAGGCGTTGACTATATGAATGATAATTCTGAAACACTGTTTTCTATATAGAAAATACAAAGATAATTCAGTTTTTTTTTTCTACCACCGCTGTCCCACTTACTGTTGATTTTCTTTTTTTAGAGGAAAAAAATTCAGCTTTAAAACTCTCTCTAGCTGCTACTTACTATATACACTTTTAGTTTTACTGTAAAATTTGGAGAAATCTATCAAGTTTCTTTCATTATAGAAATACAAGATTTCAGGGTATTTCAAATTTTCCTGAAAACCTTTGGGCCTTATTGGTACTCTTTTACAGATTTATTAGCTTTTTAATTAATTTACAATTTAATTTACAATGTAATTTAATTTACAATTAATTAATCTGTGTGGGTGTTATTGGAGAATTGAACCCAGGGCCTTAAGCTTTGCTGTTGCCTTGTCTCTTCAGCCACTGGTTTATTGTTGATATCCTAGATATCAACATGGTATGTATTTCACATCACTGTTGGTGATGTGACAATATTGGAGATGTGTAAAATACACCACTGTAATCAATAATATATTCCGTACTAGTAGTAGCACTACAAGTTTATCCCAAATAAACACAGGGACTTAAAGCATCCTATTTCAGGTGATTCCCTTAAAAGAGAGAAAAATACAGGACATACTTACAAAGGCATATGGTGTAGGAAGTGGATTTCTCATGGATGTGAGGTCTCATGTTGACTGGACATGACTGAATATCTGAATTTCCACTTACGTTTTACGTGTGTGATGACTGGGTTCCAGGACCCGAACTTTCGGCTGTATTGTTTTGAGACAGGGCCTTGCTATCTAAAAGCCCACACTAGCCTCCAAAAGTCGTAATTCTCTTGACTCAGTTTCTCAAGTTCTAAGATTACAGATGTAAGTATGTCTCACTGGGTTCATAGGTTTGTTTTTTTTTTTAATTAATTTGTGATTTTTTTTTTTTTTTTTAGTACATGGATATTTTCCTGCTTTGTATGTTTGTACACCACATACACGTGTGCCTGGTGTCCATGGAGATCAGAAGAGAGTGTTGAATTCCCTGGAACTGGAACTATAGACAGTTGTAAGATACCATGTAGGCGCTGGGAATCAAATCCAGGTTCTCTGGAAGAGTAGCCAATGTTTTCAACTGCTCAGCCATTTCTGTGGCCTGGATCCATAGATTTTAGGATGTGCTTCTCTTCACTATAGGGTACCACAGGAGCAATGCATGCCTCCTTAGAAGCTTGGGCCACGAGCCATGTGCCCTGATACAGAGACTTAAGAGAGTGGGCAGCTGTCCTGAGAACCATATGGATACCAGGATAGACAGCTGTCTATCTGTGCAGAAAACATTGTGAGCCATAGAAGTGGATACCCTTAAACTTAACCAAAATGCATTCCCAACTCGGTATCCCAAACCATATCCCTAGATACCCACAGCTTCTCTAGAGCCACTCTGGAACAAGCAAGTACAAAGTCAGAGGGAAAAATGGTGAGTTTGATTTTAATTAAATTAAAAGAAAAGTGACCATTTAAAATTTACCAGATGTGGTGACTCACTCCCATAATCCTAGCACTTGGGAGGCTGATGCAGCAGGACTGTTTGTGGCCAGCCTGGGCTACACAGAGAATTCCAGGCCAGCATGGGCTACAGAGTGAGACCTTGTCTCAACTAACAAGCAAATAAAAATTGCTAAGGCCTGTCCCAAGGTCGTGAAAGGAATGTATGCAGTCAGGGGCCTGTAAACATAAATCATTAGCATCATACAAAGTCCACTGCTAGGGAGATAAAAATTTCTAGCTTCTTCGTTTTCTTGGTTTAAGCCCCATCAATAGACCGCATTTCCTGTTTGGTTTTTTTTTTTTTTCTACATAAGCAAATATTTGTTGATTACTGACGAGGCCCCGGGTGCTAGGGAGAGCGCTAAATGATCACAGTCCTTGGCCTCTCGAGCTTATGCTTCAGCTAAAAGATACACATTAATCAAATTAAGAGCCACACTTCAGATGAATGTCACAGGAAGGTTTCTTTGGGGGTTGTTTCTGCCATACGCAAACCAAACCAATTATCAAGATTTGCTCAGATGAGAGCATAGGCTAGGAATGCCAGGAGCCCCAAGTGCAAAGTCCCTGGGAGCCGGTCTTCTGGACTTCTACTCTCCCGGGATGCAGATCTAGCCATGGTGCTCCACATCTTCCCTAATACACACCACTATTTCTTTCCCCCTGGCTTCTTGCTGGGCACAGGAGACTGGAAAAGGCTGCTGAGCAAGACTTCTTCCCATAGGTAGGAGGAAAACACTGGATATTGGTTAAGGAAGGCTGAAGTAAGACCCTGAAGTAAGAAATAGTTTGGGAAATGTGGAGTCCCTCAGTGAATGGCCCTGGGAGGGTGTGTTCCCTCCTTTCTTACCCCACAGTCAACCTCCTGACATGTCTAATGCTCTTTTTCTTCAGCCAGGCTTCCCGAGACAGGTGTCTACATTCATTCTCTCCACATCTCACTTCCAATTTAAAATCGATCTATAGCTTCTAGCTCACGCCACTGAAATTGTGGATGCCAAATGTAACAGCAGTGGCTGCCCTGCTTCTGCCCCTGCCCTTCCTACTTCAGGTAGGAAGCTGTCAGTACCTGTACTCACTGGCCTTGAGGCTTCCTCTCGCAGCCTCATTGGCTCTGCTGAGTGGACTGGAACCTTCAGTGAATCCAGGCTTTCAACCAATGACCTGGAAGAACCTGTATGCAACAACCTGGGCTCCCTCTGCCCTTGGGAGGGGTAACTGTGAGGAGAGTCTTGTGTTGGCTTCCGGGTTTTGTGATGGGAGTAAGCTGTAGTTTCCCTCAGTGGTTTCATTACTGTCTATTCTGCCTCTCCTTATTTCAACTCCCACCCTAACACATATCCATGTTCATCTTCTTTCAGATAAACTAATATATTTGTCTGAGAAACACCACAATGACCTCTTACTAGCAAACCAGTTATTCTACAGGAAGCACCAGTTCAGTCCCTCTCCGGTACCAGCCACTGCCATCCATGCATTGACTCTACTCTGCATTATATGCAACAGTAAAACCTTCCTTACCAAAAGTCCCTGTTGGGCTCTGTTTCTTCTTCGAGTCCCATTTCACCACCATTTATACAGTTCCCTGTCAGGTCAGCCATTGTTTCCCATCCTGCATTCCCTTTTGTGGTTGACTGGACTTATTTGCACAAGATGAAGCCTGCTTATTTGTTGAAGATTCCCAAGTTTCTTGGTATGCTGGTTAGTTTTAACTGTCACCTTGACCCAATCTAGAGTCACCTGGGAAGAGAAACTTAATGAAGAATTATCTAGATGATGTTGGTGTGTGGGCAAATTGTCTGGATTGTTAATTGATACAGGAAGACCAAGTGTGGGCAGTACCATTCCCTAGGTCCTAAGCAGTAGAAGTAAGGCGGAAGGTAGCTGAGAGTGAGCAAGCAAGCAAGCAAGCAAGCATGCATGCATTCGCCCTTTCTGCCCTTTATTGTGAATCTGATGCTTTGAGTTTCTGCCTCGACTGCCCTGAAATAATAAACTAACACCTGGAATTGTAAGACAAATAAACCCTCCCTCCTCTCAATTGCTTTATATCAGGATGTTTTATCACAGCAACAGAAAAATGGAGCTGGAAACTGGGTTTCAGATAAACACTTCTACACTTACATGGAAAGCATGTCACTTCAATATATGGAATGTTTTGGGGGTTTGTGGCCTGGGTTCTGTGTGAGGATTAGTCTTAAAAAATCGGGGGTTAAAAACAAGAGAGCAGTTTAGAGGTAGTCTGTTAGGTACTGATCCAATAGAGAAGGGAGCAGCTATAGAAGGCTGAGAGAGTGAGAAGGAATAGAAGCCAAATGCAGTCCCTGGTTACTCAGTAGATAAAATCCTCATTGTGACAGCAGGGCAAAGTGACCCCCACGCCAGTACCTTCAAGAAAAAATTTCAAAAAAAAAAAAAATAAACCCTTAAATAATCACCATGGGGAAAGGCAGAACGTTCTTGAACTTCCTTTTAGGCTTATTTTACAGGTTGGTATTATTTTTATTTTAAGTTACATAAGAGAACATTCTCCTTTTTGATGCTCAGGGAGATTAAAGGTCTGGCATGGGTTTGGGAGTTGATAAGATTAAAGCATTGCTGTAATGGGAGCAAGGGAGAGCAAGGCTGCCAGGACAGAGGTTGCCATACAGGAGTAGACGCTCTCCTAACCCACCTCATCTGTACTGACCTCCTGGACTAACTGAAACTTCCCATTCCCACTGGAACTAGCTAGCTAGTGGCTGCAGCACCAGAATGCTCATGGCACCTGAACCATTTTCCTGTACAAACAAACACCCACACTCAGGAGTTGAGCATTAGCCCTTGTGATGGTTCCAAAATTTGTGTATTTCCACAGCAGTACTGTTTACACAATTTACTATGTAAACTGCCAGGGCAAAAAGGACGAGACTTGTCATTTCTGAGGCTGCTACTCAAATGCACCCTTTAAGGTGCTTTTGGATTCAGTATGTGGGGTGGATGGAAAACAGCACACTATGTGTCAGGCTCTAAGACACAAGCTGTCCTTTGATCTTCCCCAAGATGGTCTGATGTGGACACTGAGAACAGAGGCACAAAGAAGCTATGAAACCTGCCCACATTAGGGTAACCATGCACCCAGAATTGAAAACCAGCTATTCTCACCTGAGACAGTGCTCGGAACTTTTACGAGAGTGCACCACAAACCATTAGCAATGGTGTCGATTGGTGACGTTGCTTTACAAGAACACTGAAGTTTCATGTGTTTGTGTGTTCTTGCATGTGCTGATGAATGTACGTGCATGTCT
>JADRCD010230067.1:11123-37819 GCA_019843815.1 Montemys delectorum | reverse complement strand
GTGTGTGTGTGTGTGTGTGTGTGTGTGTGTGTGTATGTGTGTCTGAGGTTGATGTCAAGGGTCTTCCTCCTCCAACTCTCTCTCTGAGACAGGCTCTCTCACTGGGGTGAAGCTCACTCACTGGGCTAGGCTGGCTGACCAGTGAGCTCCAGGAGTCTACCTGTCTCCGTCCTCCCTCCCATAACCGGGTTTACAGATACATGGTCCACTCAACTTTTGACATGGGTGCTAGGACCCTGAACACAGATCCCCATGCCTATGTGGCAAGCACTTGACCCACTGAGCTCTCCCCAGCCTCAGGTTTTTTGTTTGTTTGTTTGTTTGTTTGTTTGTTTTTGTTTTTAAGAAGCTGAAGCTGAACTCCATATACAATTCAGTATGTACTTGTTCAAGAGTGAAGGACTCTACTCTTAAGGAAAGGCCCTGGCCCATTACCCAAAGTTTAGCAAGTGGCCATGTGTAGATTCTAAGCCAGAATAAAATGTTAGAAGGAGATGTATAGCTCTCTTTATGATTTCCTGCTTCAACTGACAGACTAACCAACCTAGCACAAGGCTGGATGAGTAGGCTCCCTGCCTAACAACCTTTGAATCTATCGCTCACTCCAATACATAGCCAGGAAGAAATCCAAAATGACAGGTGGGATCCCACCCATCTTCACAATCTCCTGGCAAAGGAGACAGTCTCTGTTGTTCCTGTTTCTAGATAACTGACAGGTACTTTCCATTCATGACCTTTTTCTTTCTTTCTTCCTGAGTCTGGGCCCCCTGTAGCCCAAACCGCCCTGAAAAGTTCTCTGTGGTTGAAGAAGACTTTGAACTTACAATCCTCCCACTTCTACACCCCCAATGTGGGGATTACAGGCGTGTACCACCATGCCCTGTTAATGTGGCACTGGGGAAGGAACCCAGGGCCTCCAGCATTCAGGACAAGCACGATCCCTCCTGAGCCCCACCTCCAGGCCCAACCTCTGCATTTCTGCATGTGTCACTTTCTCAGCCTCAATGGTTCTTTATTCTCTCCTCAAACTAGAGAATTCTACTTATCATTTTTCTTCATTCATTCATTTGGAAATAATTCTAAGCACCTATTTGTGTGAAAAATGGATACACACATATGCATGCATGTATGAACACATGGATGTTCATGTATGCGTGCATGTGCACGGACACACACACACACACACACTCATGCACAATGTCTTAGTGAAATGTTATGATAAACTATTCCTTCACAGTATTTATAGCATTTTACTATTTTTTTTAAATAAGCACTCCTTTTTTTTTAAGATTTTATTTTTATTTTATATATGTTGAGTACACTGTTGCTGTCTTCAGACAACCAGAAGAGAACATTGGATCCCTTTACAGATGGTTGTGAGCCACCATGTGATTGCTAGGAATTGAACTCAGGACCTCTGGAAGAGCAGCCAGTGCTCTTAACCTCTGAGCCATTTCTCTACCCCGCATTTTACTATTTTTATATTGTGTTTGTTTCTTTAGTGTTGGCCCTGAGAGGAGGAGCAGAGAGGAGCCTAGCTCTCATGAGGGAGCCATGAGGGTGTATGCTTCTTGCTGGGAAAGGGAAATACCCAGAGGCATTCAAGAATTCTGTGGATCTAGCATGTAGGAGTAGTGAGCTTGCTTGGACCAAGGAGGTAGAGGCAGGAAACAATGGGGGCAGAGTTGGGATATAAAGACAAAGGGACCAGCAGGTACCAAGATGCTGAGGCCAAGGTGGGTGAAGAGACTCGAGAAACCCAAATTTCAACGAAGGACTAGTGTGAGGCTGATACAGGATAAAGCTGTGAGGGAAGCAGGTCAGATCCTTCATGGCTTTACAGGCCATGAGAATAAAGCTTCATCCTTATTGGAAAGGCAAAGAGAAGCCCTGGGTGAGACTTCAAGCAAAGGAGTACTGTTTTCAGATACGTGATTTAAAACAAAAACCTTTTCAGGGGCTGGAGAGATAGCTTGGGGTCAGCAAGCTGCACCCATGCAGGCATGAGGGCCCGATTTCTAAGACCCAAGTAAAAACAAAAACAGGCGTGGGTGACATGTGTTTGTGATTCTAGAGCTGTCTCTGTCTCTGTCTCTGTCTCTGTCTCTGTCTCTGTCTCTCTCTCTCTCTCTCTCTGTCTCTCTCTCTCTCTCTCTCTCTCACACACACACACACACACACACACACCCTTTTCCCACTGTCACCTAGAATGGAGAACCTCACTCCTCCCTCTACCCCTCCTCCACCCCAGATTTTCTCCTCGTGCTCCCACTAAGGTTTTTTAAAAGGCAGGAACATGGTCCAGTTTTTGAAAGAACTCCTAGTATTTAGTAGGAGCATTACAGCCCTCCGTAAGACACATTATAGGCCAGATGTAATACCAGCATCTGAGAGACTAAGGCAAGAGGGTTACCAAGTGTTAGATGCCAGCCTCAGCTATCTGGTGAGTTCCAGGCCAACCTGGGCTATAGGCTGAGATCCTATCTTGACAAACAGAAACGACCCTCCCTCCCATGTTACCTCAGCCGTGCACCTTTATTAAGCCGTTTCTCTCAGGCTCTTTGCTTCTCTAGCCACTCCACTCTGTGGGCTTTCTAGTGCTATGTATGGTCCTTCATATGAGGAGAGGGCTAGAGTCGCAGATGACGCAACATCACAGCAAGAAACAAAACTCTTGTCTCCAAAGGGAGGAGAGACTTTCCTGCCATGTCCCCTGCATGTGTGTCTACCCTTCTTAGTACAGAAGCCTCAGGCCTTGGGTAACCACATCACACCTCAGGTTCTGTGCTCTCCCTGAATCCATTAATGGCTAAAGCCATTTAACTAGGATTCCCTAACAGTCTTTATGTGTTCTTTCCTAGTCAAGGTCCTGGAATCTGCCTGCAAATCAAGAGACACTTTATTCTGGAAATATGGCACTCAGACAATACTTTCACTAGTGTCCAAGTCTCGGGCTGGACAAACTCCATTTCCTCAGCTCTTGGCTGTTTGGCCCCAGGATGTTTTGCCATAAACTTGGGTGTCTACCAGGGACAGAAGGCAGGTCTGAGGCTGGAGAATTCATAGCTCATTCTTGCCTTGTCATGGTTCCACACATCATGCAAAATAAGTGTGGTCTGAAATGCACTTACAAGCACCCCTTTCTGACTAGTGGATTCTGGACCCCAGTTGCCAGGTTCTGCTTACCCACACCATCAAATTTGTTGCAAGAGTCTGTTTCCATGCCAACTGACTCACCTTTTCATGTTGCTTTTAACATCTCTAGTTCATCTACTTACAATTCTAACAAACATCTAGTTTTGTTGCCTCCTGCCAAAATAACCAAGTGCCTGAATTAATCAATCAAATATTTATTGAATCACTACTTAACTTTTTCTCCAGACCCACAAGTTTCTCTCCTATGACCGTTTGATGAGCCCAGGAGTCTGGCAGCAAGGGTCTAGGAATCCCAAAGGACCCTGGGATGCTTTTTCCTGGGAGTCCACAAGGTAAAAACCATTCTCATTTGACAATACTGGGATGTTTTGATTTTTTTTTTTAATTTTAATTCTCTCACAAGTGTACACTGGAATATTCCAGAAGCTAATGGAATACCAAGAATAATTTCATAGTTCTCACATCTAAATAAATACGTTTGTATTTAAAAACGTATCTCCATTTTAACTTTCACTATTATAGGTAATTCACAAAATAAAGTTCTATGAGAATCCAGAGCAGTCTATAAGAGGACACTTTTGTTGTTGTTGTTGTTATTTTAAATCTATTTTTTTAAGACAGGATCTTTTTTGGCTTTCCTGGAACTTACTCTGTAGGCCAGGCTGGCCTTGAACTCACTGAGATCCTCCTGCTCCTGCCTCCCAAATGTGGGGATCCTAGGCATTAGATACCACTTCCAGCAAATAATTTAATTTTCAACTTATACAAGTAACAAAATTAATAAGTGAAAGTTAAAAACTAATAATACTAATACTGTATTTTATTAAAGGCTTCATAAAAGATCAACAACAAAAATTCCTTTCCCTGATGTTCATGAATAGACAACTTTCCACTGTCATGGAAAATATCTAATGATAGCAAACAAAATGCATGAGGCAAAGCCCAGCAATGTGCTCAAGAGTGCTACTTCAAGAGACTGTGGGTCAGATTGAGAGCCGTGAAAAGAAGACAAAATTAAATGAAGGGCGATGCATCATATTCCTCAACGAGACTCAAACAAAGGTAAATTTGATGAGATTGTAACAGAATACTTGAAGGCTATTTTATGGAAGGAATAAAATGCTAAAGTTCCCTGTGAGGAAGATGAATATGAAAAAGAGTTAAAAATTACGGGAAAGAAAAAGCAGCATGACAAAGAATGGACAACCAGGAGCTGGCCTCCTCACGAGGGCCGCTGCAGAGCTCACACATGACATAAAATAATTATATATGTTCACATATATACACATATATATACATATATCCCAGCACTTGGGATGCAAAAGCAGGTGGATCTCTAGGAGTTCAACACCAGCTTGGTCTGCATAGAGAGTTTCAGGCCATCTATGGTACTTAGTGAGTCTTTGTCTCTAAAATAAGTTTATTATTTATTAATTAAAATCTTCTGAGCCGGAGGTGGTGGCACAGCCTTTAATCCCAGCACTACGGAGGCAGAGGCAGGCAGATTTCTGAGTTTGAGGCCAGTCTGCTCTACAGAGTGAGTTCTAGGACAGCCAAGGGTATACAGAGAAATGCTGTCTCAACCCAGACCCTCAAAAAAACAAAAACAACCAAAAGAAACCCCTTTTTGGCAATGTGATAATGTAAATAAGGACAGAGCACTGACGGGGGAAAATTGCAGCTTATATAACAAAGAATTAACACTGTATTATAATGGTGAGGCCTTTCAAATCAAAAGAGAAAAGACACTCTAACAGATTAATAGGCAAATAATATAAACAATCATGCAAGAAGTACTGACAGGTAAATATCTGAAAATAATCCATAGTAAACACAGAAAGACAAGGCTATAGAAGAATAACACAGGGGGGCTGGAGAGATGGCTTAGCTGTTAAGAACATTAGCTTCCCTTACAGAGGACACAGGGTTAATTCCTAGCACCCACATAGTAGCTCACAACTGTTCATAACTCTAGGGATCTGACACTCTCTTCTGACCTCCTCTGACACCAGGCACACATGTGGTGCACAGACATACATGCAAGCTAAATATCCATACACATAAAATAAATAAATCTTTAAAAAATGGAAACAAGTAATAAAGAGTGGAATAGATGACTCAGTCAGTATAGTGCTTGCCTTGAAAGCACAGCATTTAGCAGGTGCCGGTCAAGCAGACGGGGAATGAATTGTATCTGATGGATAATGAAGAACAGACAACGTTTGGCAAAGTAATGAAATGTGGCAGAAAGGGCCGAAGTAGACAGTAGCCTGTTGCCAAGTAACAAAAGATAGAATTTAAGAAGAAATTTCAGATACTAGCTAACATTTAATGATTCCTCTGTGCAGGGAGTGAATTGAATGTTCTGAATCCATGATTTCATTTAGCACTGAAAACAAGTTTAAATTTCTTCACACAAAGAAAGAGGAGGAAGAGACTGTCCCCAATTCTCTGTTCTTTTCCCTACTTCTTTGTGTATGTGTGTGTAGCACATGTATGTATTTGTGTTTGCATGCACATGGGTATGTATGAATATATGTGCTTATGGAAGACCAGATTGATATTGGGAATTTTCCTCTATGGCTCTTTCATTTTATTCTTTGAGACAAGGTCTCTCCATCAAACTGAGAGTTCTTCCCTATGGCTGATCCCGCTAGCCAGCTTGTTCTGGGGAAATTTAACTTCCCAAGGCTAGAATTGCAGCCAGGCCACTGCAGGCCACCACATCTACCCAGTGTCTGTCTGTGGAATCTTAATTTGGTGGACAGAGCAGAGCTCTCTGCTCTGGCTTTAAGGCCATATCCCTTTTCCAAAGAAGGAGAGCTCATAGAATGCACCTGGACACTCTTGTTCTCACAAGACAGTCATTGGGATGGGGCTTTCCAGGGGTGGGGATGAGGTGGCTAGATGCCATGAGTCTGCAGCTTCTGATGGATATGGGTAGGTTGTTGTCTATGCTAGAGAGGTATCTGAAAGGCAAATCTGTGGTACATACACAGCTGTGGTGGTTTGGATGCAAATAACCCCCACAGACTATCTATTTGAAGCCTTGGTCCCAACTGGTGGAACTGTTTAGGAAGGACTGGGAGGTGTGGCTTTGTTGGAATAAGTATGCCACTGGAAATAGGCTTTGAGGTTTAAAGAGCTCATTCCACCATTCCACAGTTAGCATTCTCTCCCTGACTCCCTCTGTCTCTGTCTGTTTCATGCTTGTGGACCAAATATAAGCTCTCTGCTACTGCTCCAGCACCATGCCTGCCTGCCTGCCTGCCTGTTGTCATGCTCCTTACCATGATAGTCATGGACTCACCCTCTGAAACATAAGCAAGTCTCCAATAAACTATTTCCTCTTTAAGTTCTCTTGGTCATAATGTTTTATCATAGCAATAGAAAAGTAACTAAGATCTGCTATCAAATGTTTACCAAGCCCCACATTGAAAGCTGGACACACATCATGTCAAATATTTACTTCCTGAGATTCAAAGGATGCTTATGTGAAAGACCGTGTGTCAGTATCTTTAATTGTTGGTCTTTTAAAAATATCCAACATTTTCAATTACATTGTAAGGATCTTTAAAGCAAGGCCAAAATACTAAGTTGTTTTGCATTCCTCTTGCTAGAGGGCTCAAAATGTGTTTGTTGATTAAATGTTCAAGAAGAGAAGAAATGAACAGCCATAAACAAAGACTAACCCAGGTCTCTGGAAACCAAGTCTCTGTTTTTGTTATGGTCTAAAAGTCTGTGAAAGTAGCCCAGTTTCACATAAACGACAGTTTTCATCACTGTCATCAAAGCTGATTGCTGGCATCAGAAAGTTGTGGTTGGGTACAACAAACTGGCCGTCAAAAAGCTCAGTCCAAGTGGCACTTCCCTGAACACACTGATCAACACTCAGAGTTGGCACTCAGCCTTGCTGGTCCAGAAACTCGATCCACTCAGACTTGAGCCCAGGGAGGATGGAGCATGCTCACACAACCATAAAAAACAGGAGTATGCAGCTAGAATGTCAGTGTACTGATGCACACAAGGGCAGATCAGATATTCATATCCATTCTCATTTCCCCGGCAGCTAAGCAATGTGCTGCATCACTGGGAGGCTGTGTGGCAAGTGCAGCATCAGCACCCAGCCAGTGGGCTAGAGGCTTAGAATGCTCAGCAGCACCAGGCTCTGGCAACTGCGTGCACAGGCAGCCGGCAGTGGGAGCAGAGCAGCGGCTTCCAAACCAGACATACACAGCTTTTGGTGTCCTAGCCGAATGGCTATTGGCAAGCTTCTAGAATGAGACTGGGAATATAGCTTTGTTGGTAGAGTGCTTTCCTTGATTCATGATTCCCTGGATTTGATTCCTGCATAATATTAAAAACAAAACGTGGCCTTTACCTGTAATCTTAACACTGGAAAGATTGAGAGGCAAGACGAGCAGGCATTCAAGGCCATCTTGTTACATATAAAGTTTAAGGCAAGTTTGGACTGCATGAGATTCTGTCTAAAGCAAAACAAACAAACAAAAAAACCCCCTCAAACCATTAATAGAACTACTAATTCATAGAATGGCAATACCTCACAGGCTTACTATGAGGACTAAACAAGGGAACACATAAAAATTGCCATGCCAGCCCCTGATATATGAGTCATTGGGTAAATGGCAGTAATATGTGCATCCCCATACCAAGGACATACCTGTTAAAGGCTCAAACTGGCCTTTGAGACTATCCCTCGCTCTGAGCAATACAGCAAAAAGGCTGAAGGGAAAACTAGTTAGAAAATTATGGAGTGGTCCAGAGCAAGATGCCGGGCCTTTAAAACTGGCTGCAGCAAGGGGACAGGACTGAACTGGAGGCTAGTTAGGAGGAAGGCAGTACACCGCATATTTTCAGACCTACTTCTAATCCCAACAGTGCATACATGCATACATGCATGCACGTGTGTGTGTGTGTGAGTGTGTGTGTGTGTGTGTGTGTGTGTGAGAGAGAGAGAGAGAGAGAGAGAGAAAGAGAGAGAGAGAGAGAAAGACAGAGACAGAGAGAGACAGAGAGATATTAATCATGGAGGTCAGATTTAAGGCATTGGACCTATTAGACAAATGTTCAATCACTGAGCTACAACCCCAACACCACCAATGGCAACTTGTAAAGCGGAGAACTCTCTTTCAGATGAAAGTCACACACTTAAGCAAACAGATCAGGATGACAGGGCAATGACTGAACTGTAATGAGTCACAGTTGGTAGGACTCCAAAGCCCTTCTTCTTTCTGTGAACATCTACCACGGTGCCTGTCTTGGTTCTCAACCAAGATGTCAACCGCAAAGCTCACGGTAATTTATTGCCACTAATAAAGCATAGAAATTTAGAGAGATAATTTGCTTTCAGGAAATAGAACTCGGAGCAGACCAAGGTTATCACTTTAATGAACACCACCGTTTCCCATTCTGTGCGATCCTTGTCTTCAGTGGGAGAGGATATGGAGGGAGGGTTCAGAGAGGTCACACCGCTTTAGGCTCACCTGTGAGAGTACATCAAGCATCCATTTTTGGTAGCCCAATATGGCTTTGAACTTGTGGCAATCCTCAACCTCCAAATGCTAGGTTCATGGTATGAGCCCCCACGCTCCCTAAACACATATCTTTCACTTGAAGAGTCTTATCGAAAACAACTGAAGAGTGGCTACTCTAGTGAACAGACCCTGTCTGAAGGGAACGTCTTAGCTGGGCTTCTGCGGGGCCAGTGAGACAGTGACAAGACTGTCAGGCATTAGGCCAGCTTCCTTGCATTCCTCAGAGCTTCACGTTCCTGGCTACATTCACACACAAACAAGCCCCTGCAGAGATGTACTTATCTTAGATGAAGAACGGTGTCCTATAAGAGACTTGCTCTTATTTCCTAAATGAACTAACAAGTAAAGCCTCTCTACTCTACCTTTGCATCTTACTGCTCAACACAAACAGAAAACTTTGCATTTGTTTCTTTCAAAATGATGACTTTGCTGGGCAGTGGTGGTGCACGCCTTTAATCCCAGCACTTGGAAGGCAGAGGCAGGCAGGTTTCTGAGTTCAAGCCTGGTCTACAGAGTGAGTTCCAGGACAGGTAGGGCTATACAGAGAAACCCTGTCCAAAAAAAAAAAAAAAAAAAAAAAAGATGGCTTCCCCTTTTTAGATTTATTTTACTCTTTATTTTATATGCATACGTGTTTTGTGATTGTAAGTATGTGTATCATGGTTGTGGAGTGATGAGGAGGCTAGAAGACAGCTTTGGAACTGCTGGGATTAGAATTACACATGGTTGTGCTTTGAGGTTTGGTCTTTTGCTATGTATTGGCCCTCAAGGTGTGGTGGTCCCCAGAAATGAAAAAATCCAAACATAGATCTAAGTGATGTTATGCCCCTCCAATTATCCCTGATTTGTGAGTAAAGATGCCTACAGCATACAGTTGGGCAGGAGAGGTAGGTGGGACTTTTGGGTTCCCGGGCTTGGAGTTGGAGGGAGGAGACAAGAGGGAGAGAGAAGGTAGAGAGAGGAGAAGATGCCCTAGGGTAAGAATCTTGAAGACATAGCCCTGAGGGTTGGCCATGTGGAGTTCTGAGCAACAAACAGAACATGGCAAGTCATATTGTGGGGTGATTGGCAGGGAAGTAGACATAATAGCATGGAAGGTAGATATCTGCCCAGCTCTAGTGCACTGAAGACTTATTATAGATAAGAAAGTTCCGTGTCTTTTATCTGGGAACTGAATGATCAAAGACAGGGAAGAAACCCCAATTTGAGATTAAATATATATTACAATAGTTGTGAGTTGCCTTATGGGTACTGGAAACTGAACCTGGGTCCCCTGGAAGGGCATTATGTGATCTTAACCACTGAGCCATTTCTCCAGCCCCATACTTGCTCTTTTAAACTTTTGCTTCAAATTGGTTTGATTGTACAGTTTCACTCTCATAAGAAAAATGCAATTAGTTTTATTTCTCTTCAATTTTAATGCCTGATGCTAGATTACAGGGTAGATCTCCAAGTTTGAGGCCAGCCTGGTGTTTTATAGAAAGATACAGAGTTAGTGAGGGATGGGAAGAGTTTTAGAAAAGCTGCTACAGAAGATTAGATATTTCATACACTTAAAATGATGAGTAAGGGAAGAGAGGGTAAGAGAACTCAGACTGCTATATACATGTATGAAATTGTCAAAGGACAAATTAAATTTAAAAAATGAAAAAGAAAAATGACTCTAGACAGCCCAAACAGTCCTAAGCAGCACCATACCTGATTTCAAGTTAGACTCTAGAATGTCGGACAAACGCAGCATGGCAGCAGCACAAAGCCATCTCGTGGAGCAGTGGAATAGGAAGGAGATTCGAACCCATGAAGCCTCAGCCACCAGAGTTTGGCAGAGGTGTGTATGCGTGCGCGTGCGTGTGTGTGTGTGCGTGTGTGCGTGTGCGTGTGTGTGTGTGTGTGTGTGTGTGTGTTGTTTGGTTTTCCTCATATGTGAAGAACAGCCTCTTCAACAAATGCTGCTGGGAAAACTGGATATCCCCATGTGGAAAAGTGGAACTAGATCCCTCCCTGTCTTTCTCATCTTTCACAAAAATCAACCACAAACAGGTCAAAAAAAAACTTAATTTTAGATCCAAAATTTGGAAACTGTCAGAGGAAAAAAAAATAGGGAAAACACTTGAAAATATAGGAATAAGGCAAGGACTTTCTGAACAGGACTCTGTTGATCAAGGGATAACACCAACAATTAGCAAATGAGATCTCATGAAATTACAATTCTGCACAGCAAAAAAAAAAAAAAAAAAGAAACAGTTAATGGACTGAAGGGGCAGCCTGCAGAATGGGAGGAAAGCTTTGCCATCTATTCCTCCCCAGAGAGTTAATATCTAGGATATACAAAGAACTCAAGCAGGGCAGTGCTGGCGCACTCCTTTAATCCCAGCACTTGGGAGGCAGAGGCAGGCGGATTTCTGAGTTCGAGGCCAGCCTGATCTACAGAGTGAGTTCCAGGACAGCCAGGGCTATACAGAGAAACCCTGTCTCGAAAAAAAACAAAAACAAAAACAAACAAACAAACAAACAAAAGAACTCAAAAGCACAAACAAACAAAATCAGATAATTCAATTGATAAATGGCTAATAAAATGTCAAAAGATGAATTACAGGTGGCAACAAACAAAACAAAACAAGAAATAATCCATATGTTAACCTGTCCAGTCTCCCCAGCCATCAGAGAAGGGCAAATTAAGACGACATTAACAGTCGTCTTACCCAGGTCAGAACGGCCGTCTTAAGCAACAAGTGCTGCCCAGGACATGGACAGAAAGGAACCTTTATGTAGTGCTGTGGGAATGTATGGAAGGCAGTATGGAGAGTCCTCAGAAAACTACACAGACCCATCTTGTGATCATCTTCCCCTTCCGGGGTGTTCTCCTGGAGACCTCCAAGCCAACCTCAGACAGAGATACTTGACATGGATATTGCAGCTGTATTCACAATAGCTCAGTCATGGAACCAACAGAGGTATACAACAACATAGGAGTGGATGAAAGAAAGTGTGGTGTATCCGCACAATAGAATTTTATTTTGGTCATAAATGAGATTATGTTGTTTTCAAGGAAAATGGATGTAACCAGAGACAATCTTGTTAGTCATCTCAGGCACATAAATATTGGGAATGGTGGATTCTTTTGAAACCTGAAAGTCCACCTGCAATGGATTCGCATACCTCTTTCAACAAGGCCACACCTCCTGATCCTTCCCAAACAGTTCCACCAACTGGGGACCAAGTATTCAAATATTTGAGCCTATGGGGACATTCTCATTTGAACCATCACAAGAAGCAAAATCACTTTGGTGGATTTTTCTTTTGTTAGTTTTTTGAGACTTGCTCTCATTATATATTCCTGGCTGGCTTGGAATTTGCTATGTAGACCAGGCTGGTCTTGAACTTGCAGAGATCCACCTGTCTCTGCCTCCCAGTTGCTAAGGTTAAAGATTTGTGTCACCATAACTAGTGGAGTCTCACCACTGTAACAATAGTATTTAAGCCTCTGGACCTAATCCCAGGTTGGCTATTACTTGTGCAAAGTACACTGTGTTCTCTTATGTACCTCGGTACATGCTTTGGCTGTTGACATACTTGTGTTCTCCCTCCAAGAAGTTCAAACTGATGTCAGACTTTTGAGAACCATAGCTATCTCCAAAGCTAACCCTTCTATGCATCACCCTGCCTGTATGTCCTTTACTTCTTCAGATGTGTATTGTTTGGGTTTGGAGCTTTAAAGTTCCCTGAAGGCCATGTGTTAAAGGCTGCCCACCAGCCTATGGTGTCATTTGGAGGTGAGTTCTAGTGGAAGCCATGTTATTAGGGCATGCCTTTGAAAGGGGTTTTAGGGCCTGGCCTTCCTTTCCTTTTCACTCCAAGCTATCGTGGGTGAGCAGTTTCCTCTGCTATACCCTTCTCCCATAATGCCTTGCTATAGGCCCAAGAGTAACAGTGTCAAGCAACTGTGGAATGAAAGCATTCCTCCTTTTAAATTGTTTGTCTCAAGTATTTCATCATAGGCATGGAAAACTACAGATAAATACAGCCATTACTGTTCCTGTCCTATGGGGCTGCTCATCTTAACTTCCCACTCTCAATCATTCTTTCATGCTGGCCCCAGAAGATGTGAAGGCATTTATTTACCTTAGAAAATATTAGGTCTTGGATTTAAAGACAGTGACTAATCCATAATTTACATTTTGATGGATATATATATATATATAATATAAAATAAACATTGTGAAAATATAATAATATGAATATATATAAATAACATTTACATATTCTGGTATGATTTTCACTGGCTCATAGTAGTGCATGGAACAACAGCATATTAAAAGCTTAAAGCTGGCCAGGTAGTAATCTCAGCACTCAAAAGGCAGATGTAGGTGGATCTCTGTAAGTTTGAGGCCAGCCTGGTTTACATGTCAAGTTCTAGGCCAGCTAGGGCTATACAGTGAGAATCCCCCATGAAACCTTGGGATTTTCCATTAGCACCCTAGTTCCTGAATAATGACCAGAATGTTATTTATGTAGGAATAAATATGCCTAGGCCATAAGTTTGGGCTTGCTCATAACTTATATAACCCATTTAAATTATTCTGTCTTCCACATAGCTAGTTACCTCTCCTCAGTTTCGTGCATTCTATTTCCTCAGAGTCCTGGATGAATCTTTCTGTTCCTGACTACATCCCAACTGGAAGTCCCACCTTCTAATTCTGCCTCAGCTTAATGGCCATTAGCTTTTTATCAACAGGTAATTCTTCAGCTCAGTACACAGTACATTACCACGGAGGCCCCTAAACAAATTCAAAAGGCAGAGGCAGGTGGATCTCTATGAGTTGGAGGCCAGTCTGGTCTACAGAGCCAGTTCAAGGACAGCCAGGGTGACACAGAAAAACTGTCTCAAACAAACAAACAACAAAACCCTAACAACAACAAAAACCCCTTAAAACTTAAGACTTCTTAGGGCTAGAGCATGCATCGTTTAAAACAACTCTAGTACCAAATAGAATGGAACTGCCCTAGGACAATGGCTTCCTCCTAGTCCTGAGATCAGAGTGTCTCTTTTCAAGGACACTGTCTCGGAAGCAGGCCTCACAGTTGACCTATGCAGGGGATGAATCAAAGCTGCTATCCTGGCACTCGTGAGTCTCCTGACAGGCTTCTGATGGGAGCCCCTAAACTATCTGCTCTCTTTGCCAGCTGTAACATACAAAAGGATGAATGTCCTCATAAAAAAAGAAACTCTTAAAATCAATAAGAGGCTGGCGGCAGGACTTTAATCCCAGCACTCAAGAGGCAGGCACGGGTGGATTTCTCTAAGTTTGAGGCCAGCCTGGTTTACATGTCTAGGCCAGCTAGGGCTATACAGTGAGAATCCCCCTCTTAAACAAACAAACAAAACTAATAGGAGAAGTGAGGTATTGTGGCTCACAGCATAATCCTAGTACTTTGAAGACAGAGGCAGAAGGGTTGCCACAATGAGATCAGTATAGGCTATATATAGAGTGAGATCTCATCAGAAAAAAAAAACAAATAAGAGAAAGATAATGAGGGACACAAATGAACAGGCAATTCTAAAAAGAAGACGAGCTGGTCTTAATTATTGTTGTTGTTGTTGTTTTTCAAGATAGGGTTTCTCTATGTAGCCCTAGCTGTCCTAGGACTCTCTCTGTAGACCAGGCTAGCCTTGAACTCACAGAGATCCACCTGCCTCTGCCTCCTGAGTGCTGGGATTAAAGGCATGCGCCACCTCATCCGCTGCCGCTGCCACCACCACTAGATAGCATTTTTTAAATGTTCAAATAAACATTTAACATAGTTTAATTGTAGTCCTAACCAAAGAAACACAGATTAAAGAAGCAATGTCCCTATTAACATAGCTGAACATTGACCTAGATGAAAGGATTTATCAGAATGTGCTGCTGAGAGCATAAAGAAATGAAGTGTCCTGGCAATGAGTAACAATTTTGAATATACCTATCCTTTTATCCAAAAACCTCCTCTGAGGCTTCTAAGTATTTCTAGCCACTACTGCAATGGAGAAGTTGTGTGCTTTTGTGTAAGGCCCTCCTCGCCCCTCTGGGACTAGCCATTACAACCTGCAACTCACAGACAAGAAAAGCAAGGTTCTGAGTCCACTCAGCTTCGCACATTTTACGTGGGAAGGGAATCAGGATTCAGGTCCAGGCCTGTTTGTCTCCAAAACTCAAGGGTAGCTTCAAGAGATTCAAAGCAAGACAATGAAAAGGACACGCAGAGACGTGACAGCTGTCTGTGCTTCCTAATGAGTCACTGTCCCTTGGCCCTGAGCTCCCAGGTCTGAGAGGTGCTTTTTCTTAACCCTTGGAGAATCCAGAGGACAATTTGTCACCAGGGTTATTAGCATTTCTCCCTGGATATCGACAGCTTGTCTTTCCTCCCTCCAACCAGTGACTGATTTCTTCAAATGTTCGCCAAATACAGCCCAAGTCACCATGGTAAACGTATTGACAGGATCATATTAACAGCTACTGAGCATTTACAGGGCTGTAAGTTATGCAGGAGAAAAAAGATAAGAAGGAAAAAAACCCCACAGAAATAAAAGATGTTCAATCAGCAGGGACAATTATTTATTTAGAAGCTGCTGGTTGGAACAGTGTTAAATATATTTTAATTGCTAATTATGGCTTCTAATAGGGGAGGGAGGTTCCCTCAGAGTTGTTCCTCCTTCAAGCTGATCGTTAATATTTTAGCTGCATGGCTCCAAAACGATGCTCTTGTTCATATAGCTGACCCAGCTGCAGCGCCATACACACAGTCAATGGGAGTTTTAGCCACTGGCTTACCAACTGAGGTTCTCCTGCCTTGTCCAGCCCACCACACCAATACCAAAGGTTGTAGCCACCCGAGCATAGACTGAGACTAGTTCAATAAGCAAAACTGTGCTCTAAGCCATCTCAACAACTGACAATTTTTCAAAGGGATGTCCTATCCTTTCTAAGTTAATTTGCACCTTTCATTGGGGGTTGGGGGCAAAAATGTTGCCTCCAGCAATACAGAGAACATGGAGAAGTTGGCTTTGAGAGTCTAATTCCCGGGGTGCTTTTAGGTGACCCTACTGACAAATAAGGCCATGCTGCAGGCCTGGGAAGTACTGAGGGCCCCCTGGCTTCCGAGGGGCCAGTGTGAGCTGCACCAGTCTTCTGCATTTCCAACTCCAAGGGTTCTTAGGGAGAATCAAGAATCTGTTCATTTCCACACATCTCATCAGCACCCCGCTTTGTTAAGGACTGTTTGATGTCCCAAGGGAGAGACTTTGAAATCTTTTAAGGCCTTTTTTGATGTGAACTAGAAAACCAGGTTTTTGTCAAGAGTGCTCTCAGCTAGAACCTCCAAAGGGTTCAGGCCTTAAAAACCTCCAGGTTCAAGTGGGACTTAAACTTAATAAAATCACCTCCAGGTTCCCCCGCAAGCCCCTCCCCTGGCTTTTGTGCTGACAGTTTTGTATACTGTTGGATCTGTTTTCTCTTTTACACAGGCACATGCAGAGAGGGGTGGGGTGGGGGTAGGGGGAAGGAGGAAGGAGAAGAGGGAGGGAGGGAAGAAGGGAGAAAGAAGATAAGGAGTAAAAGAGGAAATATTGCCCCAAAGAGCAGGCTATGTCCTCACTAAGGAGAAAAGCTGTCTCCATCTCCACTCTGTCTTCACAGAATCAGAACAGTCACTGCTGGAGCCTCCAGAGGCTCTGACCAGGCCAGGCTAGGTGAAAGTCAAATGATTTACAGGGCCAAACAACTCTGATTATATCTATCTTTCTCTCTCCTCTCTCTCTCTCTCTCTCTCTCTCTCTCTCTCTCTCTCTCTCTCTCTTTCTTTTTGGTTTGTTTGTTTTTGTTTTTGTTTTTGTTTTGAGACAGGGTTTCTCTGTGTAGCCCTGATTGTCCTGGAACTCACTCTGTAGACCAAGCTGGCCTTGAACTCAGAAATCCACTTGCCTCTGCCTCCCAAGGCTTATATCACCACTTCCCGGCCTATGATTATATCTTTAATGGAGGCCTTTAACTAGGTACAAGACGGGAGCTCACTGGGCTCCAAGGAGCAGTTTCAGAAAAAATGGATACTGGCTAGGAGTAGCCCTAACCTCAGGATTCGAGCTTTCAACCTGAGGATAAAGGGGCAGGAGGCCTAACTGCTAAAATCACTCAGCTGCTGTCGAAGATGCTTGCCTGAACTCTCTGGTTCCAAAGCTTTCTCCTTACAATTTTTTTTCTCCTTTGTATTTGAAAATTCAGCTCCTTTAAATGTCACCAAAAGTTGAGATTCATGAGGCAGATTCCCAAACGTAAAGTGTACTCCAGCTATGGAAGGCTCCAGTACCTGCCTCATTGGCTGAAATCACACTGAAGTCTCACTGACCAATGTCTCACGATTTCCTGTGTCTTATGGCAAACACATGCTCCTAATCCATCCAACGACTACGCAGTCAAACAAACTAAGCTTCCGAGAGTTTGAACCACAGGCTGGGATGCTGGTCCACTGGTAAACAGCTCACTGCACAAGCACAGGGACCTCAGTGAGAATCTGTAGCACCAGTGTAAAAAGCCACACAGGACTGGCACCTGTCGTCTCAGTGCTGGGGATGAACAGACAGGAGGGTCTCTGAGATTGGCTGGCCAGTTAGTCTAGCTGATTAACCAGCTCCAGGACACAGAGGGAGACAGGTGGAGAGCTATGGAGGAAGATACCCAAGACTGACCTCTGACTTCCACATGGAAGCACACACATGGACATATACGCAGACAAATTCATATACTACATGTGCACACACAAATACATACATACATACATACATACATATATACATATGGAAAAATTTGAAGGCTTCTGACCACTGGCTCCACAGCAACTAACATAGCTCAGAAGTGCCAAGACTGCAGTGATGGTGCACACCCTAGGAACCCCAAAGTCAAGTTCACACCTGGCCACCTGAGCTGCTCAGCACCTGGTCTGTGCAGGTTTGTTGTTATTATTGGGTTGTTAATTTGAGGGTTTTTTTTTTTTTTTGCACTTGTGTGTCTGATGGATTTAGTAATTATTTATTGAGAGCTTACTACGGGAAAGGCACTGTGGTTATTGTGATAAGCACAGGACATTGCTCCGTCCTTCTCTCTCAGCACTGTGATGGCGATGTTACAAGGTTTCTGTTACCAGCTTCCTAAGGTTCAGCCCACTACTCATCAGTGTGGCACTTCTCCTAGTTTAGCATACACTGGGTCACAGCAAACCTGGGCACCTAGAATAAAACCCAAACTTCCTGTAGCTGGAAATACTGACCCCATTCCTATCTCATCTGCTACCAAACTACCAAAGTCCCCCAACAGTGCCAGTCCCCAGGTCTTTCACTACCCCTAAATAATGAACCTGGTCCCTCTCCCCAAACACTGATACAGCTCCCCCTGGTTTATTGTTCAAGTTACAAATCAAATACTATAAATGCTATTTATAAGGGCAAACCAGGCAGGTTGACAATGGGCCTTGTTTTTTTTGGTCTGTCTGTCTGTCTGTCTTTCTTCTTCCTCTTCCTCTTCCTCTTCCTCTTCTCCTCCTCCTCCTCCTCCTCCTCCTTCTTCTTCTTCTTCTCCTTTTTTTTTTTTTTTTTTTTTGAGACAGAGTATCTTTACATAGGCCTGGTTGTCCTGTAACTCACTATATAGATCAGACCTGTCTCTGCCTCCTGAGCACTGAGATAAAAGCTGTGTGACACCACGCCCATCTTGATGGGATGTGTTTTAATGATAAATAATCATGTAAAATAATGATGTAATAATCAGATACACAACTTCTTTCTTTAGCAATCCATTTTCTTAATATAACCAATTAATACTTTTAAAAGAATATGACTTATTTTTTTAAAAAATCCAAAGGCAGCACACTATTAGACAAATCAAAGTTTACAAATAACAAATAATAGCATTCTACCCTCGAGCTCACAGCTTACGCCACCACTTTAAAACATTAGTACAAATACAAATCCCAGGGGGCATGACTGACACATACACAAAGCCCTAAGTTCAACTTCCAGCACTGAAAAGAAAAAATCAGCATCTTTGGGGAGCTGGGGAGACAGCCCAACAAGTAAGATGTTTGCTGCACAAGCCCACAGGACCTGGGTTCAGTCCCAAGCTCCCACGTGGAGAGGCAGGCAGCTCCCTTGGTTGATGGAAACCTGATGGCCAGCCAGCCTCATCTGCAAGCCCCAGGTCTCAGGGAGAGGCCTTATCTCAAAAAACTAGTCAGCGGTGGCTCGGAAAAACAAAACAAAAAGCAAGACCTGTGAAGTATGATGACTCTCGCAGGTGCTGGCTTGTGGCCTCCCCACTCGCACACAGTCACAACGAATAGCAGAGCCAAGATAAGTCAATTTTTAATCATTGTTATTTTCTTCTTTACAAAGCACCCTCATTATTTAGTGTGAAGCTACTGTGGGGTTGGGCTAGTGTGCAACTGGGTCCGTAGGGAGGGCAAGAGATTCTGAACTGATACACACTGATCCAAGGCTGCCGGCATGAACGGGACCAGTCCATCAACAATGTTTATTAAACACCCCCGCCCCCTATTTTGAGATGAGGGAGAACAGAGGATTTAACTCAGGCTGGCCTTGAACTCCCCATATCACCAAGGATGACCTTAAACATCTATTCTACTTCTACCTGCCGAGTGCTGGGATTACAGGCACCAAACTAACTTTTCTTTCTGTTATTTTGTTATTTGTCTCATGTGGCTCAGGCTGTCCTTCATCTTTCTTTGCAGCTGGAGAAGGCCTTGAACTCCTGATCCTCCTGAGTCTACCTTCATTGCTGAGATTAGAGGTGTGTCTAATAACCTTGCCCAGTGCTGGGGATCAAATTGAGGGCCTTGTGCATACTAGGCAAGAACTGGGATTAAAGGCATGTGCCACCATGCTCAGCTAATTGCTTGTTTTAAAACTCCTATATAGACTAACAGTACTCTGTGTTCTCTTCCATGAATGCACCTATCACAATTGAAAAAAAAAAATCAAAACAAAAGCCAAACTATCAAGCGCTGGGAGACAAGGAAACTGAATATCATGGAAAGAAAACCAGGCCAGAGAAGGGTAGACCAAGGATGACGTCACAACGTGCCAGAAGCAGAGAAAAACTGGAGGATGAAGTAGTGAGCTGTGAGCAACTGCAGAAGACCTTCCCTCTCAGACTGGGACCAATGGGAACAGGGCACAGAGACCTCCTGCTCTGCTGCATAGAAGGGTAAAACCAATGCACCGTCCTCTCTTGGGGAAATTGTTCTTGTATGTGGCTTTAACTGTGTCTTAGAGACTGAAAGATAAACATACATACATCCTATTGAGCCAATGGCAAGAGTGTGGTGTCCAGACCCCATATCTGCAAAGAACACAGGCCCCCATGGTGCGAGGGGCAGAAGAGACCCCACAGAGGCCATGGCTATGGATGAGGTCTACTTGGTTGCTGGGCTAAATTTTGGGGACCAGCATCAGAGTTGGTTAAACGCAATCCCATTGTCCCATCACACCTGTCCTCTTGCTCATGTGATGAGAGCAATAAGTGGCGGCCATTCATAAGTCTCTTCATTCTTTTTAAAACTCCCTTCTTACGCTGGTCGGTGGTGGCGCACACCTTTAATCCCACCACTTGGGAGGCAGAGGCAGGCGGATTTTTGAGTTTGAGGCCAGCCTGGTCTACAGAGTGAGGTCCAGGACAGCCAGGGCTACACAGAGAAACCCTGTCTCCAAAAAAAAAAAAACCTCCCTTCTTGATGTAGATTCCTGGCCAGCCTGCTTTTTTGGATACATGGAAAAAGCCATCAACTTAAAAAACAAATTAATTCGGAAAAGAAAGTTAATTTTACACACACACACACACACACACACACACACAGAGAGAGAGAGAGAGAGAGAGAGAGAGAGAGAGAGAGAGAGAAGGAACAAGCGCCAGGCCTTCCCCAGCACCTTTAACTGTAACCCCATCCTCCAGGACACAGACTGGACTGACAGTAATTAGTTTAGAACCAAAGGATTGGCTCATTTTATCAACTCAGGTATTTTGTTGTTGTTTTTGTTTTTGAGACAGAGTTTCTCTGTGTCGTCCTGGCTGTCCTGGAACTCACTCTGTATACCAGGCTGGCCTCGAACTTAGAAATCCACCTGTCTCTGCCTCCCAAGTGCTGGGATTAAAGGCATGTTTGCTGCCACTGTCCAGCTCAACTCAAGTTTTTTAGGTTTAATCTTTAAACATTTTCCGTATAGTTCTCACCTGCTAGAATAAGGCTGTCCCATTCTATAACCTTCCTTATTATATTTTAAAAACAAAATTTTATTTTAGGAAAGCTTTAGACATAAATAAAAACTGCAAAATTAGCACAGAACTTCTATGTACTCCCCCACTTTCCCTTATTTTTCATACCCAATATTAATATGGTATATTTGTCAAAACCAATGAGTCAGTATTGGTAACAGTTTTATGAATTAAAATCCATACTTTATCCAGATTTTCCTGGGGGGGCTACCTGATGTTCTCACTTTGCCGGATCCCCAAATTATCTCCTAAAGTCATAAACTAGATTTTTTAATTATAAAAACAACACATGCACATACTATCTCTTAAGTTACTATTCATAGAGCAGTGCTATTCCCTTCTTCTCATCCTAGTATTTCCAGTTTCCTAGAGGAAACTACACACACACACATACACACACACACACACACACACACACACACACACACACACATTGTTCTGAATGTTTTATATGCATACAGATAAACATGCATTTACTATACAAGTAATCCTTAAAATGTTTTATTACATTTCTTTTTGAAAGATTTATTTATTCTTATGAGTATGAGTGTTTTGCCTGCATGTATGTGTGTGTCACATGTGTATCTGACGCCCAAAGAGGCCAGAAGAGGACATCAGATCCCCTGGGACTGGAGTTACAGGTGGTTGTGAGCTGCCATGAGGGTGCTGGGAACTAAACCCAGGTCCTTTCGAAGAGCAGCAAGTGCTCTTGCTTGCTGAGCCATTTCCCCAGTGTCTATTACACTCTTTGATTATTATAGGGTAGAGGATATATGTGTGACACAGCATATAGAGGTCATATAACAACTTATGAGAAACAGTTCTCTCTTCCTACCACATAGGTCTTAAAGGATCAAACTGAGGTCATCCTGCTCAGAGGCATGCACTGAGGGATCTCAGCTCACTAGCTTGTTTCACAGAGGAAAATTTTCCCTCTCTACCTTGCTTTACATAGAACTTAGGATCCTAACTTGGTTTTTATTATTTTATATCAGTATTATATGTATGTACCAAGATTAATTTTGTTTTTTCCCCACATCCTAAACAATGCTATAAAAAAACATTCACCTTCATGTACTTGACCAGATGAATATACAATACATCCCTGTGGTTAAAAAACAAAACGAAACAAAAACAAAACCCAACACCAACAAAATCCAAAATAACACAAAAAAAAATCCACTTCTTTATACTCTCACCGGGTGTGTGAAGTCCCTGTGTGTAAAGTCCCTGCTTCCTCAGACCTTCATGGAGAGGACCATGCTTTCACACAGGCCACTCAGGATTCCCAGGAATATGCCCAACTGTCTTCTTCCCACCCCAGCTTTGAGTTCCCTCTCCTCTGTTTAGCCCTCTGGTCCCTTTGAATTTCCTTCTCCTCCTGTGTTCTTCCTAGCCTCACGGTCTTGATTATCTCCCTCACATCTTCCACAGCTTCTGTCTTCCTGCTCACAAAATCCTCTCAGTCTCTCAGCATCTCGGCACACCAAATGACAACCAGACATGGGCCAGGCCGCTGATCTCCAAACCTGCTGTCTCCTGGAACCACAAATACAGTAAAGGAGGACCCCGAAAATCCTTCGTGTGGATAGGACTGTCAGAGGAGAGAGTGCACCTACATGGAACAGGAGAAACCTCAAGGAAAACTCTGCGTTCTTGTCTTTGTTGAGCTAGACTCTCTTAATTTTTTTTTCTACTTTCCATAACTGGATGGGGCTCATCTCTTTGACTTAATAGTCTGTGATTTTTATGCCTTACTCCTTCACGCTTGGCTCCAACTTTTGAGTTGCAGTGGAGTCAGGAGGAGGGGTGGAAAGAAAACCCCAGAAGTGGTAAGACTAAAGACAAGGAACAAATAGTCAAGAAAGGTAAATGTGAGGAAGGAGAGGCAGTGTGGTGGGAGGGGCAGGGTGGGTGGGATGAGGACCAACTTCTTGGTCTTTGGCTTAGTTTCATCTCCGCTCCCTCCTTCCCACAGCTTTGAAAACAGACTCACTGGGGCAGGGCTAGGCTGGAGGGTGAGGTGTAGCAGAAAAGGGAGTGACCACTTCCTATTCTAACTGCCACTTCCCCCCAACCCCAACTTCTTATCCAGCAAAGCTCTATCCACCTCCAAGAATCAGCTTAATAGAATAAACCACTTAGGGCTAAGGCTCAGGGAGAGTCAAAGGCCCCGCAATCGCCTTGCCTATTAAGCCTCTTAGAAGTTAGAACGCTGCTAAAGAATGTGATACTATGGCCCGATACTTAGGAAGAACACGAGGGCACAAAATCAGAGAGAGGGAGACCAGTTGGGGAACCTGGGAGTATCTAGGGGTAACTGAAGGGGACAGGGTAGGGTTGATGCTGGAGGACAGCCAGCTGCCAGAATGAGTGCTTCCCATCGAGATTTGTGGGGATATCTCTAGAATGTACCAATGGGATGAAATCTGCACAGAATAAAAGCATCTCTTAGAGCAATGAGGGAAACATAGTCTCAAGCTTTGTGTAAGTGCAGGAATTAGAAAATGAATAAAACAACCTGAGACAGCTCAGTCCTAGTTCCACCTCCACTTTAGCCCCACCCCACACGAGCTCCACCCCTACCCTAGCCCCACCCCCAGCAAGTCTAGGTATTTGACACTCTCTTGTCTTCTCCCAAAGAGACTCCCAGTTCCTGGCTCTAGTGGCTGTCTGGTCAGGCAAAGGGAGACAACCAAACTAACTTAAAAGGCTCACTGTCCTTCCCTAGTTAGGAGGTGAGTGTAGAATTCTAGTTATTCCCACTGGATGGCTTTTGGGACGTTCAAAGAGAGTCCCTGCTGAAATCATCTTTGCCTTAGTCCTCATATGACTGAAGTCAAGAAGGAGACACAACACTATGCACATCGGCTCCTTAGCATCACCTGAGACTTTTTCCATCTATCTAAAGACACACAAAGTCATGAGTCAAGTGTGGTGGTGCCTGCATGAAAAACAGCATTTGGAAGGTGGAGGCAAGACGAATGAGAATTCAAAAGTCATCCTTAGCTACACAGAGAGTGTGAAGCCAGCCTGAGCTACATGAGAGCCTGCATCAACCACATGCTAGGGCTTGCCAGGATACCTAACCCTGTAAGGAGATGAAGAATAAAGGTAGGTGTGTGTGTGTGTGTGTGTGTGTGTGTGTGTGTAGGGGGGGGAGGGGATGGAGTGGGGTGCAGCTCAAGATACTTCAAACCTGCCCAAGTATTCAAGTATTTGTGATATTAACTGGAGCTAACACTTATTGCAGATGTACTTGATGCTAAATATTGTTGCCATGAGTCTGTGTTTATTTTACATTAACTCATTTAACACTGTTAAGTGTTGGTCCCTTCCACCCCGAGGACTGAGGATCCAGGAAGGGCAGGCACATCTTCCACAGCTCAGGACTGGCTCTTAGAGGTGCAGTCTTGCTGAAGGCTTTCAGCAGCTCAGAGCCAGACTGCCCAGTGCTATATAAGAAGTGAGTGGACCCTAACCCGCCACCCTTAACCCCATCCCGAGGTCTATTCGACAAGCTTTTCTTTTTAGATCATAACTAATCATCTTCAGGCCATGCAGTAGTCCTGGAAATAGATACAAATAAGACACAGTGTCTACCTCAGCACAGCCAGGCTGACAGGAGCTGTGAGTGGGGTCAAAACCTGTGGAATGTGAGGAATATGGCTCTATCAAAGACCCTTAGAGTCTCTTCCAGTACAAAGGCAGACACATCAAAGCGCTGCAGCTGCGCCCGCCACCCACCCCCAGCACACAGTGAGCAGCTTCTTCCTGGTTTTATTTTATTTGTTTATTTTTATTTATTTAGGATCCTGGGGATTGATCCCAGGGTCTCATGCATGCTAAGCAAGCACTTTACTACAGAGCTGTACCCTCAGCCTTCTCTGTCTGTCCCCCCCTCAATCGGGACCCACAGACCTCCCTCTCTAGGGCTTCTTCCTTCCCATTGACTGAAATCAGTCGCCCTGGGTTTAAATTTCAGTTTTGTCACTTCTGTTTTTCTTTCTTTCTTTTCTTTTCTTTTTTTTGGGGGTGGTGGTGGTAGTGTTTTGTTTGTTTTTTGGTTTTTCGAGACAAGGTTTCTCTGTATAGCCCTGGCTGTCCTGGAACTTACTTTGTAGACCAGGCTGGCCTCAAACTCAGAAATCTGCCTGCCTCTGCCTCCCAAGTGCTGGGATTAAAGGTGTGCGCCACCCTCCCCGCCCCCATCATACTTCTGTTTTTCTGACAAAGAGAATGTTGCTTAAGCACTCTCTGCCTCGATTTTCCCCACCTGTAAGTGGATAGCAACAATGATTTTATGAATGTTAAGTTACTACTGGGAAATGATGAATTTGTACCTAGAAAGCACTCCATATAATCCTGACACACAGAAACTGCTCAGAAGGAGTGAGCCACTGTTAGGAAGAATACTATGCCCCTGCCATTCTGCCGACAGTCGTTTCGCCTGCAATAAAAATACTGGATTTAAACGCATCTGCTGCGGTTAGTTTAAGGGGTAGGAAGTCTCTGGGACTAAATAGAAGGAGAACAGTTCCCCAGGGAGGTAGAAGGAATAACCCTGGAACTTGTTAATTAAGATCTTGTTAATGAATCTGCTTGTTAATGGTCTATTAAATAATCGCACAATGAAGTTTACCTCAGGAGTCAAGTCTCTTTCAAATGCTCGCTTTTCCAACCCTCCCTGTCCAGCTCTGGCTGAGTCAGGTCCTTTCCAGTCCTTCCCAGTTTCATACAACCCTCTGGGTACAGTCACACTGGAAGGGACATCAAGGCTATTACAGCGTGAGGGAGAGCAGAAAGCCGTCACCATCTCCCTCCAGCCAGGACGACCAGCCAGGACGACATGCTTTTGACCTTAATTTGCCCACACAGAATAGGAAGGAAAACCTGGAAATGAAAACATAAAGGCTCCTGAAAACTTTGCAGAGAAGCAAAGCAACGGATGAATTCCTTTCCCTGGGGACCTGGCAACATTGTTACATCTTTATATAGATAGATAGTGGCCTGTTAACCTGACCTCAGAGAAAGACTACAAAAGACGGGTAACTTTTGTCCCGGACTACTGAGGAAAATCACATATGAATTTTAGGGAATGGACTCCTTACGTCAGCCCAGCTACAAGGACAGACTGTGAGAGGTTCCCTCTAGGCTGGGCATTTGGTTTCTTCTTTAACTATTTGGGCATCCTATGGCCACTTGGCATTTTAGACAGACTCTTGAAAGTGCCTCTGTGTGTGTGTGTGTGTGTGTGTGTGTGTGTGTGTGTGTGTGTGTTATCTATTTGGACTCAGAAAGCCTATACAGGCCAAGGGTCATTCACCATCTCTTATTTCATACACAAGAAGATGATGCTCAGAGAGACAAAAAGTAATTCACCCAGAGCCACACAGCTTGCTGAAGTCACCTTCACTTTCTAGTCACCCCTTCCTAGGCAAATGTGCCAAGGGGGCGCCCAGCCCTGTGCTGGCCCTTATGGAGGTGGGATGGCTAATGGTGTCAACAGGCAGCCTCAGCAGAGCTCAACCGTGGTTCTGTAGACATCTGTTAACTCTCCCAGTCTCGGTGCATCCAGGTGCTTGCTACAAGAGGGGACACACTGCACAGAATGATAGTAGGCCACAGATGTGGGCTCATGTCAGAGGGATGGGTGAGCAAATAACTGTAC